>WAAB01011583.1:61596-105031 GCA_013389865.1 Piaya cayana | reverse complement strand
GTTTAAGGCACGGGTAGACAAGGTGCTGAGGGACATGGTTTAGTGTTTGATAGGAATGGTTGGACTCAATGATCTGATGGGTCTCTTCCAACCTGGTGATTCTATGATTCTCCTACCCTGGACTCCAAGAGTATGTATGTCCAGGTGACTAGGAGAACACGGTTGGCTTTAGCTAAGTAACATCAGACATCTCTCTGAGCAGTCCCCATAATTTCCCCAAATTTAACACATGCTGGGGTCATAATTAAAGAGTTTAAGTGGATCCTGAGTGAGGCCACAGCTGATCTCCTGAAACTTTTTCACCAGTTTTCTCAGGAACATGCAGAATGGAAATAGATGCTCCTGCCAGGGAATTTCCACCCCAAATCGGTAATGTCTGAGTTGTGGGAGTGAGATGCCAAGAGAGTAGATTTTTTAAAATGTCTTTAATTCTGGAAAGTTGGCTGTGTGGATGTGTGATTTGGTAGTGGGTGTGGTGACCTCGGCACTGAACAAACCCATGCTCGGAAATGTGGTGAAGTGATTAATAAAAATGACAGCCATGGCTGGCCGTAGGAGAGGCAAGAGCACCACCAAAGCAAATGCAGAATGTGCTTCAAGATTGTTTTCTGATTAAAGGACATTTCAGAGTGTTCTTAGCAAACAGGAATAGAGTTTGTTTGTATTTTAAAAACCTGCAAGAAAACCAAAATGAAATATCTCCCACTAACTTTCTGAGGAAGTTACTTTCTGATGAAAATAGTTTGGTATCCAAAATACACAAGGATAAGAAGCTTGGAGGAGGTCACAGGAGTCAGCTGAACCGGTCCTGTTACTCAGCACTCTGACACGCTCCAAGAGGGGTTTCACTGGAAATCTGGAGGAGGTTTCACGATGGAAGATTGGGCTAAATAAAGGTCTTCCACCTCCATAATTCCGGCAGCTGAATTTCAGCACAGTATCCAGTCACAATGTGACACGGCTTCTCATATTGAAAAGCTAACCTCAAACCTCTCTAATTTTGGTGATGCTGTGTTGCAGCCAGAATGATTAATGGAGCAATCTCCTCTGAGGTGTGCTGTTCCTGAGGTCACCTGCCTTGTATTTCCCCTGTATCTATCTGTGAAGATCATCTGAAATGAGTCGTGGTTTGGGTTAGCTGGCAGTGATAAAATTCATTTTTTAAACCTCTGTCTTCAGGAAGTGCCTTTTGCTATGTGTTAGAACTGAGGGCTGAGGGCTGGATAGTGGCGAAGCCATAGCACCAGACATCCAACCCAGGACTGTGATTTCCAGTGAAACTGGGGTTGCCAGAGGCTTTGAGCTGGTCATGTCATGCTCTGGGCATCCTGACAGCTTCTCACTCCTGGCTGGGAACAATACCAGCTTTCCCAAGGGATGGCTAGAAAAATCAGCGTATTTTTGTATTTCCGATGAATTTTCAAAGAGCAGCTAAAATTGACAGGCTTCAGCCAGCTGTTTATGCCATGAGATATTTAATTTCCACGTGTAGTTCCTACTTCCCCGCTGTCTTGGTGTAGTTGTCAGTGGGAACATGCCCAGATGCTTCCAAATTGATTCTATCCAAGTGCTGTGAAGCTCACCTGGTGCTCACACGGTCTGGGCTATGCAGCCAAGAGCACAAACAGACTAGTGGATGAGAAAGGGTCAATGGCAGCTGGAGGGCAGGAGCTAGCAGCAGAGCTGCAGGTAACTGGGCTGGTCCCTGGGAAGGGATGCTGTTTGTGGGCGAAGAGGAAAGCCATCTGTCGGGAGAGACTTGGAGGGTTGTTATTCTAATCAAAGAGATCAGGAGAGTGGGGCAGGCAGGCAATGTCCTGCCTTCTGGCTCAGGTTCTCAAAGGGAGTTGCTTTTAAGGAGGACTTCCTCTGAGAGTGAGAGAGACATGGAAATGAGCCAAACCCTCTGCTGAGGAAGAGGGTGAGGCCAGACAGGATTGATTTGGGACTTTATTTGGGTGTGCTTGGAATTGCCTGGGCCCAGGGAAGCACCGGGAGCCAGAGATAACCTGTGGGCAAAGGGTGCTGGCTGGAGCCAGGCTCCAGGCTGCTGATGGGAGGGTGAATCACCCATCCACACCTGCAGAAAGCACCTTGCTGGCAGGAGTCCTGGAGATCTTTGCTGAACTGCGCTTTTTTTGATGTAAATAGGAAATGACTTCTGCAGCTGAGTCTCTGTGGGCACAGGGTTATAAAAGGCACTGCCATTTTACATACCACATTTTAGCTTGAGAGAGAGGAAGGAGGCTTTTCTATTACAGTCACATAGTTAATAAGCAAATATATGTGGCTCCATAGGGTTTGAATAACTTCTGGAAGCAAAGGAGTTATGAGGGTTGAGTCCTTTCCCTGCTCTAAATGACTAAAAATAATTGGTTTTATTTCACTTACAAAGTCACAGAGCCCAAACGTTTCTGTATAACGTACCTGACTCTGGCTCATTGTCATTGTAACTCATGAGGAATGAATATGTTGCAGTTGTCTGATAGGTGCACCAGTTGCCCCTGGGCCTGGACTCCACTGCCTTTTCTTACAGGTTCCCTTTGTGCTTGCTTGCACACCTTGCTCTGGCTGGAAGAAGTCTTGGAAAGCCTGAAACTTGCAGCTTCTTGCTGCAGGGAGGAGCAATGAGAAAAAGAGATTGATGCAGTGCAATCACAGTTACATATTTTCTGGCTTCAACAACTATGAAAGCCAGTTGGTGGGCTGGTCAAGGGGGCCCATTTCCATGACAGCATGTCATAAAGGTGTGATTCAGTGGCTTTCTAGAAATGCAAGGATCTAAAAGAAGTAAAGGAGGAAGTATTCCTTCTCTGTCTCATTCTACATTAAGAAATAAGGCGACTTGGGTTCTCCCTTTATGGAAAAGGGAAATTCGGCACAAAAAAAGCCCCACCCTACCTCCACACATCTCTACCACATCTCCACTTACTATTCACTTGTTTTGACATAAAGTACTTTCCCCCAAAATATTAGTCACAACTTTGGCTTCAACCAGCCAACTCTTAACCTTCCTCAAAACAGTTTACAATGTGTGATGTTAGTGATGTGTGATGGCAAAGGGAAGGGGGTTACTGAGTTTAGCATTTCTGGAAGGTTCTGCATTGAGGTTTGGGAACCTAAATCCTGCTGCCTGCATGGGCTGGCATGGTTTGCGGTTAGAGAGTCCTGAAGGACCTGCCGGTAGATCAGAGGGTCTTCTATGGGTCCCTTGAGTAAGATGAACTGGGTGGATAGAAAACCAGAAGATCTGGCAATAGCATCATGGGGATGCTTGTGTGAGTTTTGTTAACAGAGGCTTAAGAATCTGGAGCGATGACTACAGTGTAAAGTTGACTGATCTGTGTTGATGGGTGTCAAATTTGAACTTGCTGCTGGAAATCCTGCACTTGAGCAGTAACTGCTTTAACAAATAGTTCAGCATTAAGGGGAATTAAAAACCCAGGTGGCATGTTGGATCAGATAAAGGCTCCCAAGAGTTCCTGGGAAGGAAGAGGTAAGGGATGTTTGGTTTAGACAGAGCTGTGAAATTATATTCCAAGTCTATAGCAGCTGCATACAAGCAAGCTCGCAGTCACTGTGTGATCCAGAATGAAATGAGCTCTGCCATCCCCTGTGCTTCTACAAATAAGTATTACATGTGTTGCACCCTAATGAGAACCTGCTCCATTTTCTCATCCCTTCACTCTGCTGCTCTTTTCTTATGGCTGCTTCTTCAGAGTTCTTCTTTGTGAAACCTGACTCACAAAGGGCTTATATTTTATTTTAAAAATGAGAAATTTTTGGAATTCAGTAGTTTTGCTGTATGTTACTAGGCTCATAATTCTCTAATTTTGTAATAAGTCTGTAATTATTGCCCTGCAGAATGATAAGCAGTGCCAACCTGGAAAAGTGCCCCTCTGGGTTTCCCAGGCTGCACCGATAAAGGAGACATAGACCTTGTAGTCTTCTCTAAGCATGTTCTTTTAATCTGCATGACATACAGGAATCAAATTAAGAAAGTACTACTACTTCTGGCTTCTCTCATTCAGGCAGATCTTTATACAGCTCTTTGTTTTTTCAAATTTCAGACAAACAGGATGTTTTTATTTTTATCTCTTCCATGCTCTCATGACTGGTTTCAGTCTTATTTCCAATCCACTTATTCCCAGTCTGGCCTTCTCATACATTCAAGATTTGTCATCCTGTATGTCTAGCTCAGAACACCTAGTCTTTTAAATAATTTTTATTCTAATATGCTTGGTAACAGCTTCATTCTTTATCTTAGTCCCAATTAATCTTCCAAATACTTGGTGTTGCTCCCACACAGGCATAGAAGCCACAGCATGCCCTGATGGGCCATTCTGATTCCATGACTTGTCCCCAGGCACGGCACAGACAAGATGGACCTTCCAGTAGTGTCTGTAAGGAACTTAGTGAGACTCTGTACTGACATAAATATGAAATAAGCAGTTTCCAGTAATGACATAAGACCGAAGGAATGTGACTACATACTGATAAAGCAAAGCCATTTTTTAAACAGAGTCAAACATAGATCATTGGTGAGAGACCCCTGAAACAAGAGATGGTACCATGGGCAGCTCAGGGTTGCTGCTGTATGACAGTGCCATCCTGGAGAGCAGAGCAATGCAGGACACAGCTTTAAATATACTGTTCTGGCTGAAATGTTCTCCATGTAACAGAGGAAGGTGGACAGCCCAAAGGGTCCTGACCCACCATTCAGATAGATGCTAAGACCGTGTTTCAGCTGGCTGGTTCCTTCCAGCAGCTATAGTATACAGAGACTGTAAAACATAAGATTAAAGTAAATAAAGGTAGAGTTAATAAAACCCAGATACAAGCCAGGCCGGCAGGCCCTATTTCCAGATTCTGTGCCCAGTTTGTGAAGGCAGCTTGGTGATGGACACCCAGAACAGCTGTTGAAGTTGGTGAGGAACAGCTGGCGTAGGCCTGTGGGTCACTGAGAGTCTGGTGCTCCAGGCAAAGTCTGGGTGGCAGTGACACTGAGCCTGTGGCAGTTGTAAAGGAGCCTTTTCAGTCCTGGGAAGAAGCAGTGTTCTACAAAGAAAGAATGGCTGGCTGTGCTCCCAGGATAGGAGGACAAGGGATGGAAGATCAGGGCCAGACCTGGAGATTCAGGGTGGTGTCTCTGCCAAGTGTGTCCTTGTGGGATGGGATAGTCCTAATCTGAGTGGGAATTCCTGTGATAATCTCTGGTCTGTGTTGTTCTAGCATAATGCAGGGCTCTACAAAAGCTGATTTCTCTTAGCCTAAGCTAAACCCTGCAGTGTCTATGCTGCATTAGTATGTGCACAGGTAGAGGACAGTAAAAGGAAAACCTTTCAAGAAGTATCTATAAACAGCAATGTATCTTGACAGCCCCATCTTGCCCCTAAAAAGTCAGGAGAAAACAACAAATATCATCCCTTTGCTGGGGGTTCTTTCTGCTCAGGAGCATTTTTCAAGGCTGTCTCTTGTGCAAATGCATTATTCGGATGCAGAGAAAGGTGTGGTCTGCAAGCAAAGCCCTTCCAGCCCCTAATTACAACCTGCTGCTCTTAGGGCTTCTGTCCAGCCTGCTCCCAGAACAGAATTTTACCCACTTCCAGCACTGCAAAGAGGCAAATCAGTGCAAATATGCAGCTTGCTGAGTGCAGCACGTGTTGCCGAGCCACACCTTAAGGGACTTCCAGATTCTTAGATCTGAAAGATCATAGTAGCTAACCAAGTTCTGCATAGCCTGGTTTCCCAGGAGGGAAGCCACCCGTCTGCTGGGGCTTGTGGCCAGTCAAGGAAACTGGTCATTTCCACCCTTCTGCATGCTATTAAAAGGATGGTTACTTTACATCATGCCACCTTTCCACAGTGTAAGTCAGTGGCAACAGATGTTTTCAGCAGAGCTGAGCCCTTAGTAAACCCCTGGTAAGCACCATGGAAAGGAGACTGGAGTAGATCCGGCATAGGTTAGAAATGGTTTGTGTTTTCAGATGTACACAAACTCTGTACCAGTACAGGACAGGTGGCCAGGAGATGTTGCCCATGAAGCCTGATAGGGAAAGCCGAAACGTGAACCCTGATAGGCAAACTGGAGTCAGGGACATCTTTATTCAGTGCCACAGCTGGCTCAGAGATCCCAGGGAAAGCACCAAGCCTTGAGAAGCAAGGGACTAGAAATGCAGAGCAGGGTAAGATGAAAATGAGACAAAGTCATCACTTCCCAAAAGCTTCACAGTGAAGGAAACACCTCCCACTGTCTGGAGGATCCATGGGAATATTATAATATTTGTTCCAAAAACATGACTGGGTGGATACAGAATTACTGACGCAGACACAGGCAGCTAATTGAATTCGTACGTAGAAACCCTGGACACCATATGGCCTCAATAAAACGTGGGTCCATAGCTGTTTCTTAGCAGATGGTTATTCATTTTCATAATCTTAAATCAAAAGATCATTTTTATATCTGGAGATCAAAGGCACTTAATGTCTCCTCGGTTGAGGTTTATAAAATGAAAACTCTGTCCTCTGTTTTGGCATTACGTGCAAGGCAGATGGGGGTTTTCCCCTGAAACCTTTGCAGAAGCTCTGGGCAACCACATCTGGGCAGCAGCTGCAGATATTTGCAGCTCTTTGGGGCTGGGACTGTATTTTCATTATACGGACGTGCAATTTATAAAATCAGAAGGGACAGTTGTAATGAGCTTTTGTGACCATTTATATTTCCCTTGATTACTGGTATATAGCCCATGTGAATATTTTGTGATGAAATTATTATTTTTTGCCTTAGAAAAAAGTGCTCAGAGCGCCGTATGACATCCCAGACATTTATCCCATATTCAGCCCCACAAAGTGGTTGTGTGAGGCCAACGCTGTACATACTCAAGCATCCTCGTGGGAGACGAACCCATGGAGGTACAAAGCAAGTCTCAGACTCCACTTCAGCTGCAAGAGGGTGGGTGAGTGTGCGCCTCTGTGCTCTGCCGGCAGCCAGTGTAGGGGAGGAGAAGGGGGCGAGAGGCATTTATTTATGTGGAAAGTACTTCCACACCCACCAAAAAACCTCTAGGATAGACATTATCTTTGCCACCTAAGAATGAAAGGTGTGTGGTTACTCAGAGTTCCATAGGTACAGGTTGCAACAAATTGAGTCCTGTTAATAAACCTCGTTTTCACAGCAGCTACCTGTGGCTGATGCACAGTTCTCATCGGCGTGAAGTTGTAGCCGAAATGTGCCTCCTCTCCTGCAAACCCACACTGCTAGAGAGCTCTTTGTATTTCAAACACTGATGCGCGTGGTTAATATTTGCACCACGATCCGGAGGCATCTCCAAGAAGAGAACGAGCACTTTTCCCTGACACCGTGCGGGTTTTGCCTGCCAGCCTCGCCGCCTCGGCTACAATATGGAAATGATCCTCCCCAGCAGACAGCAGAGTCCCACCTCGGTTCCCATTCACCTGGAGATGAAAGTGCTCTGGCTGCCAGTGTAGGCGGGGCAAAACTATTTAAAAACCTCATTAGAGAAAGTATTTGGGGAAGACAGCAACACCCTCAGTTGTGGTTTGCTCCAGGACTTCTCAGCCAGATCACTTCTGATACCAAGGGAAGGGCACTGTGAGAGACATTCCTGTCAACTAGTACTTCTCATAAGGATGCCTTGGGTGTACTTTGCCTTTTTCTCTGTCCCGGTGGGCTGTATTTTCTACATAAATACGGACACATTCCCCTCCAGGTGATGTGTGGGTGAGAAGCCTGAGTGCAGCATGGCATCAGGGCTGCCGTGTAGTGCGGAGTGGTCCTGTTCCATGCTGGAGGAATGCAGTCAGCAAAACTGTGTATAATCTTGATTAGGCACAAATCCACCGTGAATATTTCCTGTTCCGTTTAATTCCTATTTGTGCTTATTTCAGCTGAAATTGCAGCAGGAGTAATGCCCAGTCCACATCTGGCTTGTGATACACATGGGATCAGACTGGGAGTTTGGGAGGAGGTCGATCTGGATTCAGAGGTTTGGCTTCTTATTTAGAAAATGACTGGTTGCATTCTCCCACGGCTGCTCCAGACTAGCCCAGAGCTTAATGATATTCACATCCAAGTCTGCATGACTAGGAAACAATCTCAAGCGTATGGTTTGTCTGGCCTGTTACAAAGCAGCCCATGCACCTGCATTACCCCTACCGCCTGGGTTTCCTTTGTGTCCCATTTATTCAAACAAGTCAAATGTTCATTAAATCCCGGCAAGGTAGAGTGCCAATTTCCTCTTCCAACATAGTCAGCCATCTGCACACCTTAATCAGCCCCCAGTTAATCAGGACAACAGCCCTCAGCCAGTCACTGGGGTATCCCACTCCTTTGCAAGCAGCTGCTTGATCCTGTACAATCACACAAGCCTACAAAGGCCAGGTTGAGCTAAGCAAGTCCACAGTACAGAGGCTTGTTCTGCTTTATCTCCAGCCACAAGAGCTGATGGTGTCCCTGCAGAAGTTCACCTGAGTTCCCCGTGGGCCCCCTCCCACAGCACTGCTTGAGCCACCTGCCTGGTTTTGCCCCAGCCAGCTTCCCACGCCAAACTGCTGAGCTCTTCACCTCTGTCACCAGCCGTGACAGCCTTTGCTACTGTTAATGACATTTATGGTTTGAACCAAGTCCCCCTGAACTGATCAACAGTTGCCTTATATGCCATGAGTACATAGATCGCACAGACCTTGTCCAACAGGCTGATGTTCAGAGGTCAGGGTTTAACTCATACGTGTCCTGACATGAACTGTAGGAGGAACATACTCCCAGTCTCTTTTTTTGCCCATGCTGGCTTTCTTTTATTATTATTTGTGAGGAGTGTGTGTAATTTTTTAAAATCCATTTAGCAAATTCAGAATACTTTTTGGGTTAATATTTGACTCAGATACAGTATGACCCTGTAGCTCTTGTTACCTACATCCCCTGGAAAGAACAAAATCTCCCTAGATAATGAGCCCCAGTGTTACTGGTTCCTGCTGGGGTATGTGGATACCAGCAAAAAAAAAATTGTAGTGAAAAGGTGTGGTATTTTTTTAAGTCGTAGATCTAAAGGCACCCTACTTTCTGTGCTTTGCATACTTGCAGAGCACCATCCTTTCTGCTTTTCAGATATGAAAGCTGAAGCAGAGAGACATCTGATGAGGCTTCATCGCTGACTCACTGTTTGATGTTAGGCAGAAGGAGGAATGTGATCAGATACCATTGTGCAAAGCATCCACCAGACAACTCTGTCACCTGGGAGGAGAAGCAACTCCTGCTCCTGAGCAGGATGGGTTGGCAGCCCAGCTGTCCTGCCCACAGCTGGCTCTCTGCAGTCTCCAAATGGGGTGGGTAACCCCTTGCTGTACCCTGCCCCACCTGCGCTCTGCAGAGGCTGCACAGCCCAGGCATAGTAGCAGTGACATCACCTTTGAAATTGCTCTTACACCATGTGCAGACAGACGTTCGGGGCTCTGCTTATGCTAGCAGGGTCAGCCAGCAGTGCAGGAGAGGCTGCACCCCAGAACACAGCCAGAGGGGTGTGCATGGGTGTGCACACCTGGAGTTCTTTCTCACGAGATGGTGCAACCAGCCGGCGGGGAACTGGTTAAACCGCGTGAGCTCCTTGGCTGCCTGGGTTTGGCTGGCAGCGTGAGGCAGGGCAGGATGTCACGTGGAAGACAGCATGTTTTATTAAACAGAGTATCAAAGTGGGCTAAAGTCTCTTATTATGAATTGTAATGTCCACAAATTTTGCCACTTCCAAATAGTTTCCACCTACATATTCCTCCCACTGCTACATCGGGTGCTGGCAAACATCTCCGCTCAAAGAGGGGAATGGCTTTCATTTGAATAGTCCTCAGGCAAGTTTCACTGAGTGGTGCCAGCGTCATACCCAAAGCTCTCACGTGCCCGGCAGCAATCCAGGGTAGTGCCGGAGGGAGGGCCCTTCACTTGCCCAGGACTCTGCAGAGACAATAGCTCTTGCTAGGTTTTCCCAGTGTTTTATCCAAGCAGAGTCCGTACTAGCCAAAACCAATGTAATTAAGGAGCAATCAGTGCAATATTAAATCTCGGCTTATTCTGATGTGTGGACGATGCCTTTCATCGTGGCAGCGAGCGTGGCCGGCTGTGCTACTGAGATAGTGAGTCATACCCACACGCAGCTGAAACCACCAGACTTCACACTGAATTCAAGCTTTTGCAACTACCTGCAGGCTACCAGAAGGACAAGGCAGAGCCCTGGTGGGTGGGAAACTGCTCCTCGGAGCCTACACTGTTAAGTCCCACAGTGCCCCTTTTGGGATCCTGCCTTCAGTTGAATGGGTGTGGGCTCTCCTACACGTACCTTAGACAGTGTGGTTGGGAAATTAGATGTGCAGGTCTCCTGGGAGTTGCTGATGCTGAGTGCTCCTGGCTCGGCACGTCCTACATTGACAAAGATGCTGCAGTACCGCAGCCCTCAGCTGCAATAAGGTGGTGGGTGGTGGATGGAGGAACTGTCCTGCCTAGCTGACAGCACCCTGCTGCCTTCTGAGGACTTTTGTGTCCATCCCAGAGGTTGCTGCCATGGCTGGAGATCTGCCTGTCTAGGAAGAAGAGCTGCCACATTTACTGAGCACAGGCTGGGCAAGGAGTACAACCCGTTCCCTCACTCTCTTAGAGACAGTTTGGCTCCCACAGAAACTTTTCCTCTGCAAACAGTAATGAGTATTAATTATTGAAGCCTTGAGGGCTAGCTGTGTCCACGCAGGGCGTCCCGCACGGTGCAACCTCAGCGTCCAGCCTGGGCTGCAGGGCCAAGACGTGGCTGTTCTTTCACCTCCGGTGCCAGTAACCTGAACCGAGATTGCTGGAAATGAGAGAGAGGGAGAGTCGGCGGCGATTTCATTACAGGCCACAGGCACATGCCTGGCCTTCATGGGTATATTAAGTAAGAGACATTTTAAAACAAAACCACCCTCAGTAACCTTATCGTAAGCTTGAATCCACAACCCATCTGTTAACTTCCAGTGCTGCCCACATAGGCTCTGATCAGACTCCGGTGCCAGGGAATTTCGGATCGTTTCCCCCCAGAATGCTGTGATCAGAAGGGAAGATTTGCAGGAAACAGGCAGGGTCAGGAGCTCACTCCCCCCAACCGCTTTCAGTGCTCTTTCAAATCAACCCCCAAACCCTCGCCTTTCACTGCGTCTGTAAATAACTGCAAATCCCTCCTGGACACGAGTTGCTGCTGTCCTGTGACTCTCAGCTCTTCTGAAACATGCCTTCAGGAGACCTGCTGCTTGACAAATGGCTTTAGAAAATTATGCCTTTTTAAACATTTTGCTACTGCCTTAATTGTACGTTGTAAAGGAACCCTTCACGTAGAAATAATTCCCCAAACAAAATCGAGAAAGCAAATTGATGATTGCATCAGCCCTAGCTTATGAAAACTGATCCCCAGGAAAATGTAATTCAACTCTCCAGCAATCTAACTTGATGCCCAAGAATGTAGTAACTTCATTTGGATCCTCTTTTTAGGGGGACTCCTAAATCCTTGGCAATGTCCCTTAAGGTCACGAGTAAACCCTGATATGGAGAATTGTTTGGCAAGCATGAGAACAGTAAAAGGGCTAAATAATTGGGGATTACCTCTGACCCTGATTTGTAGCTCACCACCCACTGCAGGAATGTACTGAATATCTGAAAGAGCGTGCAGGAGTCAGACAATTCATGGGCATGAAACTGTCCACGTACACTTTGAGTCTGAATTTAAAATGCAGAGCAGGTTGTCCTCAAACCTCATTTTTCATTAGCAATCAGCTGCAGTAAGCTCTAATTATTTCTGTTTCTTTGGACAGAGGGTCAGTAATAGGACAAATTAAAAATTCTAAGTATTTTTCTTCCCTTTGTTTGGAAAATAACAGCCTAGGTCTTCAGGGCAGAGAAAGAAAGAGCCATCTGATTCTGTACCCATTTATTTATGCTGGTTACTTTCCCCTGAACTGCAGGAAGGGACAAACACATCACTTCCATTTTTTTTTTCTGATGGTTATTGCTGAATTTGTTCAGTGCCTGTNCTGATGTGTGGACGATGCCTTTCATCGTGGCAGCGAGCGTGGCCGGCTGTGCTACTGAGATAGTGAGTCATACCCACACGCAGCTGAAACCACCAGACTTCACACTGAATTCAAGCTTTTGCAACTACCTGCAGGCTACCAGAAGGACAAGGCAGAGCCCTGGTGGGTGGGAAACTGCTCCTCGGAGCCTACACTGTTAAGTCCCACAGTGCCCCTTTTGGGATCCTGCCTTCAGTTGAATGGGTGTGGGCTCTCCTACACGTACCTTAGACAGTGTGGTTGGGAAATTAGATGTGCAGGTCTCCTGGGAGTTGCTGATGCTGAGTGCTCCTGGCTCGGCACGTCCTACATTGACAAAGATGCTGCAGTACCGCAGCCCTCAGCTGCAATAAGGTGGTGGGTGGTGGATGGAGGAACTGTCCTGCCTAGCTGACAGCACCCTGCTGCCTTCTGAGGACTTTTGTGTCCATCCCAGAGGTTGCTGCCATGGCTGGAGATCTGCCTGTCTAGGAAGAAGAGCTGCCACATTTACTGAGCACAGGCTGGGCAAGGAGTACAACCCGTTCCCTCACTCTCTTAGAGACAGTTTGGCTCCCACAGAAACTTTTCCTCTGCAAACAGTAATGAGTATTAATTATTGAAGCCTTGAGGGCTAGCTGTGTCCACGCAGGGCGTCCCGCACGGTGCAACCTCAGCGTCCAGCCTGGGCTGCAGGGCCAAGACGTGGCTGTTCTTTCACCTCCGGTGCCAGTAACCTGAACCGAGATTGCTGGAAATGAGAGAGAGGGAGAGTCGGTGGCGATTTCATTACAGGCCACAGGCACATGCCTGGCCTTCATGGGTATATTAAGTAAGAGACATTTTAAAACAAAACCACCCTCAGTAACCTTATCGTAAGCTTGAATCCACAACCCATCTGTTAACTTCCAGTGCTGCCCACATAGGCTCTGATCAGACTCCGGTGCCAGGGAATTTCGGATCGTTTCCCCCCAGAATGCTGTGATCAGAAGGGAAGATTTGCAGGAAACAGGCAGGGTCAGGAGCTCACTCCCCCCAACCGCTTTCAGTGCTCTTTCAAATCAACCCCCAAACCCTCGCCTTTCACTGCGTCTGTAAATAACTGCAAATCCCTCCTGGACACGAGTTGCTGCTGTCCTGTGACTCTCAGCTCTTCTGAAACATGCCTTCAGGAGACCTGCTGCTTGACAAATGGCTTTAGAAAATTATGCCTTTTTAAACATTTTGCTACTGCCTTAATTGTACGTTGTAAAGGAACCCTTCACGTAGAAATAATTCCCCAAACAAAATCGAGAAAGCAAATTGATGATTGCATCAGCCCTAGCTTATGAAAACTGATCCCCAGGAAAATGTAATTCAACTCTCCAGCAATCTAACTTGATGCCCAAGAATGTAGTAACTTCATTTGGATCCTCTTTTTAGGGGGACTCCTAAATCCTTGGCAACGTCCCTTAAGGTCACGAGTAAACCCTGATATGGAGAATTGTTTGGCAAGCATGAGAACAGTAAAAGGGCTAAATAATTGGGGATTACCTCTGACCCTGATTTGTAGCTCACCACCCACTGCAGGAATGTACTGAATATCTGAAAGAGCGTGCAGGAGTCAGACAATTCATGGGCATGAAACTGTCCACGTACACTTTGAGTCTGAATTTAAAATGCAGAGCAGGTTGTCCTCAAACCTCATTTTTCATTAGCAATCAGCTGCAGTAAGCTCTAATTATTTCTGTTTCTTTGGACAGAGGGTCAGTAATAGGACAAATTAAAAATTCTATGTATTTTTCTTCCCTTTGTTTGGAAAATAACAGCTTAGGTCTTCAGGGCAGAGAAAGAAAGAGCCATCTGATTCTGTACCCATTTATTTATGCTGGTTACTTTCCCCTGAACTGCAGGAAGGGACAAACACATCACTTCCATTTTTTTTTTCTGATGGTTATTGCTGAATTTGTTCAGTGCCTGTATGGAAAACAGTCTCTGCTTTGAGAAGTCCACAGCCCGGAGCTGGGATCCTGCCCCATTCATACTCAGTGCTTCCTTTTCAGCCTGTAAGCCTTCTCTCCGCGGTGGGCTGGGTCTGCAACATCAACGCCGGCCCGCAGGACTGGTGAGCGGATCATGGCCATAAACGCCAGTAACGCAAGCTCAGACACAAAATACTGAGAAGAGCATATTGAGTGGGACAACCTAGGCATCTGCTTTTTGGGAACTCCGTGTCAGTGATACAGTGCTGCGTTGTTTATGCTGGAGATGCAGCTGGGACCTTGTAAAGAGGTTTTTGTTTTTCACAGACCTTACATTTACAGCTAGCAGATTTCCATGAGGCTCTGACTTCCCTTAGGATTCCTCTTGGTAACGACACGCACCTTCAGCTGGCAGTGAGCCTTAAAAGGCCTGTCTCCATCTCCCGTATAAAATCTCTTTGTGCTCTCACGTAATACCTCCTGACCTCAGATTCCTCCCGACGTGGAGCGGACCAGGGCTCTCCGAGGCGATAGCAGAGGCTCTGTGCTGGAGTTCTGCTATTACCTTATCTTGGTAAATGCGCTTTTTATCTGATGAGCTTGCCTCTACTTGTTCGTCAGTCAGCAGGGAAAATGACCATAGCCCTTCAGGAGGGGAGGTTTGCTTTGGCAGGTACACACCATTACAGTCGTGTCTGGTGTTTTGCAACAGCTGGCATCCAAGAATTGCAGATGCTTTGCAGAAGCATGAAACATCCCCAACCCCTGTGTGATACTGGCACTTGCCTATGCATTTCATAGTGATTCTCGGTTATTTTGTTGTGTTTCCCACGTTGGGAGGCTGCAGATTGAACTGGGACGTGTGCCTATGTGTGTTCTAGTGCCGATGTGGGACTTCAGGGATTGGTAGAGCAGGGCAGCAGGAAAAGCATTTCAACCCATCCTGCATCTGGGGCACAGTTTCAAGGCTGAACCTGCTCCGATTCCACTTTTGGTGGTGCGTACTCGCCCTGTCCTCCCGCTGGGGACACCGGCTCCATCCAGTCTCTTCTCCCTGGTGACAGGTGATAGAACAAGAGGGAAAAGCCTCAAGTTGCATCAGGGGAGGTTCCAATTGGACATTGAGAAAAATTTCTTCACCAAAAGGGTTCTCAAGCACTGGAACAGGCTGCCTGGGGAGGTGGTTGAGTCACCATCCCTGGAGGTGTTTAAAAGACGCGTAGATGAAGTGCTCGAGGACGTGATTTAGTAGTGGACAGGTGCAGTTGGACAATTCTGTGATTCTATGAATCGGGGAAACTCCACTTCGTTTTCTTATAATGGCTTTAAATTGGAAGGGGGGAGATTTAGATTAGACATTAGGAAAAAATTCTTCACGAATAGGGTGGGGAGGCACTGGCGCAGGTCGCCCAGGGAAGCTGTGGGTGCCCCATCCCTGCGGGTGCTCAAGGCGAGGATGGATGAGGCTTTGAGCAACCTGATCCGGTGGGAGGTGTCCCTGCCCCTGGTAAGGGGGGCGGGTGGTGGTGTGGAACTTTGATAATCTTTAAAATCCCTTCCAACCCAACCCGTTCTATAATTCTGTTTCTATGAAGGGCTTAGGGATGCGATTTAGCAGTGCACGGGCACGGTCGGGCTTGATGATCTCAAAGGTCTTTTCCAACCTAGCGATTCTATGAAAGTTCTCTGAGAGTCATCCCAGCCGGGGCGGGGGATCCCGGCGGGACACACGGATTCCATCCCGCACAGAGGGGGAANGGGACACACGGATTCCATCCCGCACAGAGGGGGGATCTCAGTGGGACACACGGACTCCATCCCGAAATGGGGGGGGAGCCCGGCGGGACACACGGACTCCATCCCGCACGGGGGGGATCCCGGCAGGACACACGGACCCCGTCCCGCACAGCTGGGGAGCCCAGCAGGACACGCGTGCGCCCCCTCCTTGGGAACACCGACCCTATCCCACCCGCGGCGGGGGATCCCGGCGGGACACCCGTGCGCCCCGGGACCACTGACCCCGTCTCAGGGGACACCCCCGCGGCCACACGTGCCCCTCACCCCCTCCTCTCCCCCCGGCGGGACCCGCCTCCCCAGCACGTTGTGCGGCGGCGGCGGCGCTGCCGACACGTGAGGCTCATGTGACGGGGAGCGGAGCGGAGCGGGCGGGGGGGGGGGGGGCTGCGGGCGGCGGTCCCGCCCCGGCGGCCGCCAGACGTGCCGGCAGTCACAGGGTAGCGCACGTCGCTCCCGTCCACCCACTCGGCCGCATTTAACCCGGGCCGCCGCCGCCCCGCCGCTCCTCATCCCGCGCGGCGCGGACATGAGCGGCTGAGCGCCCCGGCTCCTCCGCTCCCCGCTCGCCCATGGAGCGCGTCCCCCCGCCCGGCTGCCTGGGCAAGCTGCCCGCCCTGGAGAGCGGCGACGTGCCGGGGTAAGCGGGGAGCCCAGACCCCCGCCGCGGTCGCCCCCGGGGGAAGGGGCGGCGCCGGGGGGGTTAATTCGGCTGCTTTCCTTTCGCCCCGTGCAGGCTGGACTTCGCGCACATGTACCAAGTTTACAAGCCCAGGAGGGGGTTAAAGAGGAGCGAGGATAACAAGGTAAATGGGGAGGGGGGAGGTCGCGTCGCTGCCGGCCCTGGGAACGAGAGTTTCCCCGCGGGGCGCTGGGACGGGGGGCGGCCGCCGTTATCCCGGGACAGGGGCGGGATGGAGGGGTCGGGAGAAGCGGGGAGCCCTGACCCGCTCCCCCCCGGCTTTGCAGGAGACCTACAAGTTGCCGCACAGGCTGATAGAGAAGAAGAGGCGCGACAGGATCAACGAGTGCATCGCGCAGCTGAAGGACCTGCTGCCGGAGCATCTCAAGCTGACGGTACGTGCGGGGCTGGAGGCTCCTCCGCGGCCAGGGCTTCAACAGCCGTTTCTGCGGGGATTTGCGGGTGTTTTTTTCCCTCGCTCCCCGCTGTGTGTCCCGTGCCCCGCACGCCCCAGGCTGCCTGCGGGCGCCGAGCCCCCGGGCTCCCGGTGCTCGGGGCGTGATGCCGGCGGGGCAGGAGGAGAAGATGCTTCTTTTTGAGCTGTGCGGCTGGTCTGAAAATACCCGTAGCATTGGGTGGGCTCGATGATCTGGTGGGTCTCTTCCAGCCTGGCGATTCTGTCATTCTATGGTTCCATGGTAGCCTTTCTGCAGCCTGGTTTTTAGCTTGTTTTTGTGGAATTTTGTCACTTATAGCCCTGTAGGGTTGAGGAGTGAGGCTCTGCCTTTAAGCTTTAAGTCCAAACTGCATCGGTTCATCCTTACTGATACTTGGAAAACGCTGGCAGCCCCCTCCGGCTCCTGTGTGTGTGTCTGACCCCACGGCAGATGCCAACCTGTCCCTTTGCTTTCAGACCCTGGGTCACTTGGAGAAGGCTGTGGTTCTCGAGCTTACCTTGAAGCATGTGAAAGCACTAACCAACCTCATCGAGCAGCAGCAGCAGAAAATCATTGCTTTGCAGAATGGTTTACAAGCAGGTGAGTATTCAAATCGTATTGTGTGAGAACCTGTGTGCGCTTGATGGACTTTCTCTGGGAGTCTTTGAAGTGCAGTTGTGACACTTAGTTCCTGAGAAGGGAAGAGGCAGGAGTTCTTGCATTGAATCCCCATCGTTTTCTCTTGCTTTGCCTATGAGTTTTTGCAAAAAAACCACCCCAAAACCGGCTGTATTTCTCAATAGGTGTAATATAGAGTGCCCTGTGGGGTTGTTTTGACATTAAATCGTATCTTAAGTAGTTTTATTTAAAGCCCAGGTTTGCTGTGAGGTTCTCTCCAAAGCTATTCAGATCTTTCTGTTCACGTTCATGAGCTTTGGATCAAACCTAGTTTTGTTTGTTTAGGTTTTTTTTCTGAAAATACATATAAACCAGCTTTTTATACACACCTTTTTAGGGCTTTTTATAAAGTAGCTAACCTGTATTCTGCAGGCAAATAGGGAACCTGGTGTATCGGCTTATCATGCTTCAGATGTACTTCCTCCTTCAGTTTCCACATGTGGCACTCACGTGAATCTGATAAAGTAAAATTTAGTTTTTCTGAAGAAACTTCCACTGCTCTGGCAGCCACAGGGAGTGCAGCTGAGCTTTAAGTCAAAGATTCCCCAGAGCTGGAAGAGCTGCTGGCGAGTAGACACGCTTCAAGAGCAATGCCTGGAGGTGAAGGGTGGGGTGCGCTCTGCTTTCCCTGAGGTGTTTCCCAGAGAAGTCACCAGCTTGACTCACTCCTTTGCTTGGTACTTGAGCACCTGTTGAAGGTGGCATATACAGTAAATGCAGGACTGAAAAATAAGTTTGAAGTTCCTATGTAAAAGTGGACAGACGGATGTTCAAATAAAAATGTGCATTTATGCAGAAATGGGGGGCATGTGTGCAAAATTCAAGTTGACTGTCAAGTTCACATCTTCAGCTGTGCTGTAACCGAAGTTTAATATCGCCTCCAGTCTGCCTCTGAAGATGGTAATGGAACTGTTTAGCAAGTTGTTAATTTTTAATTTCTTTCTGTTAATGTTTCCTCAGGTGACCTGTCATCACGAAACCTTGATTCCAGCCAGGAAATGTTTCGATCCGGTTTCCAGATGTGTGCCAAGGAAATGCTGCAATACCTGGCAAAGCATGAGAACAGCAAGGACCTGAAGTCGTCCCAGCTGGTCAGCCATCTGCACCGAATGGCCTCGGAGGTGCTCCAGGGCGGAGTCGTCCGCAAGTCTGGAGACTTCCCTCCTAAAATGGTGGACTTAAAAGAGAAGCCTGTCTCCTTGACCAAAGTGGCAGAGGGACATGGGAAAAACTGCGTGCCTGTGATCCAGAGGACATTTGCTCACTCCAGCGGGGAGCAGAGCGGCAGCGACACAGACACAGACAGTGGGTACGGGGGAGAGCTGGAGAAAAGTGACTCCAAATCTGAACAGCAGTATTTCAAAAAGGATACTGAACTCAAGTATGCTGTCCAGGAGAGAATAAGCTCTATTAAGCAAGAGACTGAGGACCCACCAGCCAAAAGGAGCAGGCTGGAGTCGCCGGAGGAGGAGGTCCCTTTTGGCAGCGATATGATGGGCTCTTCCAGCAGCTTTCTGGGCCCCCATGCTCACCAGCCTCCCTTGTGCCTGCCTTTCTATTTGATCCCACCATCCGCCACAGCCTATCTGCCCATGCTGGAGAAATGCTGGTACCCAGCGTCCGTACCTGTCTTGTACCCCAGTCTCCCGGCCTCTGCTGCAGCGCTTACGGGGTTCATGAACCCCGATAAAATCTCCCCACCTCTGCTGATGCCCCAGAGACTCCCTTCTCCCATACCAGCCCATTCCCCTATCGACTCCTCAGCTCTGCTTCAAGCTTTGAAGCAGATTCCTCCTTTGAACTTGGAAACCAAAGACTAAGCACAGTATGACTTTTTTTTTTAGTTTGAGACTGTTTCACTTTTATATATTGGCTGGACTGAGGTGTGGGGACAAAGTTCATTGCACGTAGGAAGCTAAATACTCCCCTTTTCTCTGACTTGTCAGGTAGTTTAGAGAAGGATGAAGGATGCACCCAGGTTAGTGATTCAGAACTACTCCAAAAGAGAAAAAAAAAAAAGGTTTTTTTTGCTTTACCCATTACCTTCTTCCCTCTCCGCGTCTACAGAACAACAGTTGACATGGTCAGCTGTGACTATATTGCAAAGCTGTGAAAAAATATTCCATTAGGCAGTTTTGGGCTTAGGGTTGTGAATATAAAAATATGGTACTTCTCATAAGGGCTTTTAAGGCAATGGCCCCACTGCTTGTAGTTTGAGCCAAACTGATTCGGTGCCCCAGCAGTCGCCAGTGTCTGAGTGACCGGCGCAGCCGCCCCGAGCATGGTGGTGGTGGCAACGCCACTAAAAGCGGAGGAGGAGCAGAGCAGCAGTTACTGCTTGGTCATGCACAGTCAGGTAGACATAAGACGGGTTTCTCTCCACACCTTTGCTGATATCTATATAGATATATAGATATAGATATATATACTTTTTTTAAAGAAATAAAATGTAGATGCTGCTTGGAAGCTTTACATGGCGTACATCTAATAAATAAATTAACACATGCCCCTTCCTGTAACTTGAGCTGCTGCTAGTTTGGGCCGGGTAGGGGAGAAAATATCCCAAGGATCAATTTGCTTGTTGCATCTGACTCCAGGCGTCTCTCACGCTGCTGTTGTACCTTTGTGCTGGGTCTAGCCTATTGGAAATCAAAATGGTTTTAGGAGGTCTGTCAGCGGGGCCTGGGCAGTGAGCAGCCGCTTCCCAACATGGGGTGAGTTGAGAGCTTCATGCAAGAGGGAGCAATTCAGCTGAAGTCAACAGCATGATGCCTGCTGAATGTGCCCCTGTCAGTGCCTTTGAAAAATTAAAAGGCTGGGATTTTCAAAGGAGTCTAATCCCAGTGGGGTTTGAGCATCTAAATTCCTTAGTCTCCTTGGCAAGCCCTGGCCCACATTACTGTATTAAAGAACAAGGGTTAGGGTGTTGACACATGTCCCATTAAATCCCAGACCTGTGGAGATCTTTTTCCACAGAACATCATGTCCGATTTGGGGTTTTTTTGTTTATTTTTTTAATTAAAAAACAACTTCACTGCAAAATGCAGTGCTGGTTTTTGTTTGGTTTTGGGGTTTTTTTAACTGCTTTTGAGAACTTGTGTTCAGAAACACTGTTGTATGGATTTCATTTTTGCCCTCCCATTGCACCAGCTGTTGAGATGCACTATGCTAGATTGCAGATTGTGTTCTAACGTTTATTTTATTGTTGGGTTTTTTTTGGTATACAGTTGTTGCCTTTATTTGTAAAATCCTGTTAAATATATATATATATTATAAATATATTAAGAGGTAAAACGTTTCAGATGTCTATTATTTGTATAACTACTTGAGCATAAAGAAGTGAGAAATATGAATGTATTCTTGTTTCTGGCGTGTCTTTTTTTTGAAGAGAAGAATTTTTGTTTTTCTCTCGGGAGAGGTACAGTGTTTATATTTTGGAGCCTTCTTCAAGGTGGGAAATTGTACATATTTTTATCTTGAGTAAATGTTAAGTAGTTGTTTAAAAGTACTTAATAAAATAATTCTTTTCCTGTGGAAGATAAGGGTTTGCCTCCTGTGCTTTCAAACATTTGAGTAGGGTCATTCCATGTGGTCCGATCAACAGTTGATGGTGCACAAGGAGGAGCAGGACTCTCCTCGCTCCCCCGACGGTTCCTGAGCCATCAGTGCCCAACAGCAGCTCAGGGTCCCATTACCCATGTCTCCAGGGATATTTATTTATTGAAATCCCTTGGCACCTTTGGAGATATTTCTTCTTCCTGATGTGAGAGAGGTGCCAGGAGAGCCTGGCTGACTTCTCTGCTTTCTTCATACTTTACTTTGTGCTCCCTAAGCCTGGCTTTTTGGCTCATCTGCCCCCAGCTGAGCAAGGAGTAGAGGATGCGTTTTCTCTGCAAGCTTTGCACATTGTCTGGAGGAAAAACGGGCTTTTTACAAGCAGTGGGTTTGGTCTGCCACTGTCCCTCAGCCCTGCAGAGCGTTGCAACGCTGCTGCCTCTGCTTCTGTGCCACAGGCCAGCCCTGGCATGGTGTGCAGCCTCCTCAAAGGTCCAAGGGGCACGTGGCACATAAGGTGGTGTTACAGCTGTCTTGGCTGGCTCCTGGTCCTCTTCCACCCATACTGCCTTTCCTGGGAAAGCTCTTGGTGACTCCATGGTGGGCCTGTTTGAGAGGGATGGTCACCATGCTGCTGAGCGCTTGGGTAGGGCTGGATCCTGCCTCTACCAGGAATGAACCCGTGCCGCTCTTCTGCATGCTGTAGTGCTTCTTTCATGCACTCCTTTGACTGTCCTGCTGGTTTGGGACTTCTAGCCAGTGCTGCAGGTGGTGGTGAGCTGCTGCAAATAGGCTCAGGGGATATCGTATTCGTCTGAACTCGGGCTCCTTCCCTGCCCCTCCAGCTTTGATGCATGGTTTCTGGTCTGTGTACAAAATGGACCCAACCCCAAACCTCTCACCAAGGGCAGAGAGGGGCAAAGCACAGCTCTGGCCTGTCATGGATGGGTGGGAAGACTCAGTTTCCCAGTGGCGCTGTCTGCGTATGGATGGTGCATGACTATTTCTGTGGGATACTCAAGATTTTCACAATGCAGATGAATCACATAAACGTGGTGAGAGGCTAAATGCCCAACGGGGACAGAGCTCAGCCTGCTGGGACCCTGCTGAAGGAGAAGCAGGTGCCTGTGGGCTGCTGTTATACTACAGTTAGCATTAGCTTAAGGGAATGTTTGCTTAAGTAATGCTAGAAAAAAAATGCAGTGCTGCTTGCATTAATTTACTTGGGGATACCATACCATACCTTCTGACATTAACGTTATGTTTGTTTTAATTAGGGCTAAATATTGATCTCACTGAAGACAACTATAAGTAATCCCAATTTGGGGACAACATTTGGTGCTCAGCGCAACAGCATTTTCAGTCTCGTTAACGACTGGATTTCTGGCTCATTTCCATGGCTCTCGTCACCCTTTGGTCTCCATCTTCTGACCCACCTTGTTATGTGGTGGGAGGACTCAACAGAAGCTCCAGATCCTCAGGCATGGAGGAAAAAAAACTGTTAAAAATAAAAAAGCAAAAGAGATAAGGATTATACAGGAAACAAAGACCAATTATGGGCTGGGGATTGCTCTAGTGCCCTGGCCCAGTGCCAGCAGGGCAGGTGAGTTCCGTAGGGCAGAGCAGGGTCCGACAGCTCTCCATCATCGCTGGCTGGCAGCATGGGGCAGGGGCTGTGCCAGTGGCAGCCCTTCACTGGGGTGCTCTGGCTGCAGACCCCAGCGCCGGGGCTGCCTGAGCCTTGAGCAGCCCCTCGCCCTGCCTCTGCCCTTCGTAGGGATGCCCCATTGTCATCCCTCCACGGCATCTCCCACCTGGCAGAGCCAGCACGCTCCATCCTGGTGCAAAGATGAGATGGGCCAAGGTGGGCGGCCAAGGGAGGATGCTGATGGAGGGGCTGACCTCCGGCACGGTGCCAAAGCCGTGGCAGCCTCCGCTCGCCGTGCTGGCGGGGTGCACTGAGTTCCCTGGACTTGTTTTCATGGTCTCACCCAGCTCTGACCTGCCTCAAATGTTGACACAATGTCACGTTTCCGACTGCAGTCTTTCATGTGCAGCCGGAGGCTAAATACGGCTGCTGGTTCCTGGAAAAAGACGTGCCTGGCACCCTTTCAGCAGAAACCCGATCCCCATGCAGGCTTGGCACAACAGCTGAATAACATGGCAATAACTCTTTCAGCAGCATTTCAACCCATAAATAGGGCTTCCCGAGCGACTCCTTGAAGTAAGGCAAGGAGGATACAATGAGTTTTAGAAAAAGCAGAAAATAAAGCCGGAGTGTGTGAAAAGTGAGTATGAGGAGGCAGCCCGGTTCAGAGCAGATTGAAGAAGTTTGGGGAGGTGCAGAGCGTGGTTTGGTTAGTATGGGTGCAGGATTGCCTCAAAAGGAAGGAAATGCTCTTGAATTTTTTAATGTCTTGGTCCCGTTTTATACCAGCCCTGTGGAGGTAGGATAAGAGCTGTCCAGAAAGCAAGGGCCCTTCCTAACCCCAATGAGGACACGGAGACACATAATTTTAGCTTTTCACCACCTGTTTGGAAAGCTCCTATATCTGAGTGCTAGGGGACTGGATGGTTTTTGCAGGCATGTACCCCGGGAGCTACTTATTTGCATTATGCATGGACTAGGGCCTAAAATAATCTGCAGTGACGCACATTTTTTGCTGTGATTTTTTTCTTTCTTTTTTTTTTCTTTTCCTCCCCAGGACTCCATTTTTCTGAACGTGCTGTGACTTTTGAGGACCACGCACGGTTAACCAGCCCCAGGGCTCCCGAGTCCCTGCATCAGCATGTCCGTCTGCAGACACCAAGCCGAGGGGGAGCGTTCCCCGAGCCGTGACACGGCCTCAGCGGGGAGAAGTGCCCTTCTGCTCTGCCCTGGCTTTCATCTGCAAAGCGTGTAGCTGCAAGTGCCGCGTGTTTACAAATGCAGGCATTGCAAGATGCCTTGAACTGTGTCCTAGTACAAAAGAGGCTTTGAAACAAGAAACACGTTGTCATGGCATGTTCCAGGCCAGCAGCACCAGACTGAACCAGATAATTGCTGTTTCTGCTTTAGCTGCTTCATCGTGGAAAAAGCAGCAGGTCTTGAGCAAGTCTTTTTTCCCTTTAGACATTTGGTGTCATGCTTGGGATGGAAGGAGAGGACTGGGAATGCCCAGGCAGATGGGGGCAGAGGTGGGGTGAGCCCAGTCAGTGCTTCGTTCCACTCCTGAGCTCCACAGGGCTGGAGGCAAAATTACTCTGCTGGGCTCAGGTCGTGTAACTGTAGCCACTGCAGCCAGTGACACTGACCCTCGCTATGTGACACGGGGTATTCATGTTTTGTAACTCTGACTTGTGGCGTGCTGCCGGAGCCAGGAGATGTGACTCTCACAGCAACCCCATGCTCCAGACCTTTCCCGTGCCCTTCTCCGGGTGCTTCATGGCACTCAAGAAATATCCAAATATATCTTACTGGCAGCTTGCCAGGTAAGAACTGCTAATTGGCCC
This sequence comes from Piaya cayana, assembly GCA_013389865.1. NCBI lineage: Eukaryota > Metazoa > Chordata > Aves > Cuculiformes > Coccyzidae > Piaya > Piaya cayana. Next base: position 80,357 of record WAAB01011583.1, on the reverse strand, counting down.
CTACATTGAATACGTCTGTTACTGCCCTGGGCTCGATGGCCAGCCAGGCAATACCTTTGCACTGTTAGAAATGATGGGTGCAAGAGAGGGGGTGCTGGTGCTTTTGTGCCTGCACTCCCAGAGCGCCACACTCCCATACTTTTCAGAAATAGAGGGTAATTTCTTATGCACGTCTCATTTTCCCAGGTGTGTTTTTCCTCTAGGCACTTCACTCCATGGAGCCAGCTATTGCCATTATGCCCAGTACCTTCAGAAACAGCAAAGCAGTAAAGCTGTGACTGGGAAGGGCTTTTCAGTGTGAGTGCCTTGTTAAAAACTGCAGAACTAGGGAAGGCTGGGTAATACCACACAGCTGAGAGGAGTTTGGGAGAAGCTTTCAAGAGGCATCACTGAGCAATGCCTGAAGATAACAAGGTATCGTCTCCTTGAGGAAGGTATCCCTCCTCTTCTCTCATGCATGCTGCTGCCCTTGGGAAAATGGGACCTGGATAGGGTCTGTCCCAAGTTAGTTGCTCTGGGCTTTTCTGAACTCGACTTGTTGCAACCACGTGGAGCCATAACCCTGCCCAGGGCTCAGGCAACCGACAGTCCTGTGGCACAGTGGTGTGTTTAAGGCAGGTAGATACCTGCTGTGGGTGTAGGACCCTTGGCCAGATCAGTGCTGCTCTGCGCCTGTGCATGCTCATCTGTCTCCTTGCCTGGCTGCAGCTGGGGAACTTGTCTCTGCAGGGGTGAGTATAATGACTGGGAAAGAGCTGGGCTAGAGATTCGCACCCTTGGGCTTGTCCCCAGTGGTTCTTTTTATCTACTCTCCCTACCTCTGCTTTCTATTCCATTGCCCAGGGCGGGATGTCACTTTATTGTTTCCTGAACAACCGCTCAGGCCAAAAGATGGTGGCAGTTGTCTGTTGTTGCCGGAGATGTCATGCAAGAAAGAATAATTTGTTTTCTCTCTACAATACAGTTTTCTCTTTCTTTCAGCCTGTGGTGCTGCTGGAAGTATAGCAATGTTCCCTTCTTGCATGTAGGGCTCTCCCCATAGCCTTGCTGTGTGCCTCTTTTTCGTGGCAGCTAGAAAAAAGGCAAAGAAGTATTTTGCTTTGAAAGTACTGATGAATATGCAAACAGTTAGGCCTGAAATATTACTTATCCTTGTCACAGGATATGCACGGAGTTCGTATTTCTGCTTTTGCCTGAGGATGTATACAATACAAATGTGGAGCTGAGCAGCTTATGGAAGATTTAACTCTTATTTCTATTCTTGACACTGAATCATTAATAAGGTTATGCCCATGTTTAGGGCCTTTCCCAGTGCTCTTCTTCTGCAGCAGGGGTTTGGAAACCTGCTGGCAGAGTTTTATTTCAGGTATTGATTGATGTGCAGCAGTGGTAATATTTCATCCCAAATGGAAGCAGTCACTGGTGATTATCGCATGGTATTAGCACGTGTTGTTGTGAAATCAGTGTGATTTGAGATGAGATGTGACCTGTGGGCATAGGCAACTATATTCTAATGTATTCTAGCTACATTGCACTGCATGGGTAATGCTGAGGCTTGATGAGCTATTACTGTTGCTGGTACCATGCTGATTAAAAACTCCAGGTTGCTCCTGCTCCCATTGAAATCACCGGGAGGTCTGTCATTGCCTTCAGTGAGCGCTGAACTGGATCCAGATTTCACTTCATAGTATATATTATTCTATAGGATTAAAGAGGCACAGGGAGTTGGGTTTCCATCCCTTGCTGATGTCTGCCGCTTAGATGTTTGACTGCCCAGGACATGAGATACTGACCTGAGGAGCTGACGAGCAGTGTTTTCTCTGTGGTGGCTGCAGCAGTGCCAAGATGTTATGCTCCTGAAGGCCAGCCAGGGTTAGGATTCTGCTCAGGGGCGTTAGGTTAGAATTGAAGTGCTGTGCAGCCCCACAGCACACACTTGAACAAGTATACCTGGGTTGTATAGGCACAAGACAGGCAGGGATGCAGGGATTCCCCTAAGTGTTGCCCATGTGGTCAAAGTGTTAAACCCCACCAGCACTCCAGAGCCCCGGTTCACAAATTAAGAAGTTTGAGAATACCTTGGGAACTTCGGAGGAAGCCCTGGCTCTGTGCACATCATTCAGAGTCAACTGGGGAGGAGTTTTCTCTGGTTCTTAATTTTGAACAATTGTTTGACCTCAAAGCCATATTGGGTGCACTGGAGCCAAATTCCCCTCATGGTGTGGGAGGGCTTCTCCCAGAACCAAAAGAGGCACAGGCATGGATCCTGCCAAGGCCTTGCCTGTCCCCCGTCCCATGGTGCAGCCGCTGGCCAAGCCTTTGGGTGGAAGATGACTCAGAGCCCTGTGCAGGAAAGGCTGCAGAAGGAGGGGGTGGTGGTGACCCCCACCCCCAGTGCTGCTGGGGGACTGAAGCAATCTGTTTATCATGGAAAAACTGCTCTTTGCAGCAATTCAAATGGAAACTTCCCAGAATGACTGTTGCCTAGCTTTCCCCTTGAATCACTGAGCCACGGAGCCTCTGAAGATCTGCTTTCTAAGACGATGCCCTCGGGAAAGCTGTCATCAGCCTCACTCTGCTGCAGTGGCTCCATACCTGCAGTACAGCCACTCTCAGTCTTTTCTCAGGCCCCTTTCCATCACAGCATCTCTGCACAGTTTGGGTAGATGGGAATGTCTGATGAGAAAAAAGCAGATCTAAGAGTGCAGGAGCCCCTGAAGGCCACATGCTGGGGGTCAGCTCAGGGGCTGAGTTCAGCTTTTCATCTACAGATCACAGCAAGGCCTTGCCTCAGTGGGGACAGATAAGTGACTGCCAGCACCGCGGTGTCCCATGAGCTCCAGGATAAAAGAGCCTGCCACCCTGCACTGGGTGCTAGAAGGCTCTAGGGGTGATAGGCGCCACGCTCGCCTCACCTTATGGACCATTCTGGGATGGAGGCTCCAAAAGCAGCATTCACTGACATCTCATGAAGGCCATTTGCCTGTTTTTCCTGCCTGCTGGCTGCCCGTCACCCTTTCCATGGTTTAAATGAGTGTCCAAAGGTCATGGAGAATTCAGCCTCTGCCCGGCGGCTCACGTAGCTGAATGAATAAGGAGTGAGTGTGCGACGCCTGACTCAATTCACTCCCGTGTGCAAACCTGTCAGGCACTTTGTATCTCGTGCTGAGGTGGCCCCTGCAAAACCTGTGTTGGCAGAGAGCGTGGAGCATGTGAATTGCCCACCGTGCTCTGCCTGCATCCTTGCATGAGGCACCTCACCCAGCAAGTGGCCCCTGAGGGATGGTCCCAAGCAGCCAGGGTGGCCTGTCCCTGCTAGCAGGCAGGGCAGAGAGCATGGCCACCTCCACCGTGAGGCGTTTCCGGGCCAGCGTAACCACAACTCTGTGTAAAACTCTGAGTCGTCAGCCTTGCAGATTGGGAAAAGATAGGCAGGAGCCAGAGTGTCGCAAGGTGGGGGCGGCCACAGAGCTGGGCAGGGGATGAGGAGGGAGAACAGGTTACGGCACCCCAGTGATCCCCACTGCCACCCTTCGTGTAAAGCTGCTGGGGATTTTTCTGCATCTATTCTGATCATCCCCATGGTGTTCATCCCCATAGTAACAGAGCAGCCCAGCACTGCAGTGCTCAGTGACATCCCCGGTCCCAGGTGGGAACTGATACCCTCGAGGCTGTATCCCAGCATGTGCCATACCCCAACACCTCGCTGAGGTACACAAGACCAGGCATAGCTTTCTTGTACTTCAGAGCACATCAGGTTTTCACTGTCTTTCTGCAGTTGGGGCTGATGAGCAAACAAGAGCTGCCGGTCAAGAGGGTGGCACAGCTGGGCAGGCATGAGGCTGTCCAGGACGTGGTAGGAGTTCTCCTGGGGTGAGGGATGGCTGCTGACAGAGCATTGTCCCCAGAGCTGGTGGCACATACTTGTCTCTGGTACCTGCAGCAAGTGGTCAAATGCTGGCGCTCAAGGGATGGGCTGCTCCTATCACCATGCTGGCAGTCAGTAGGGCACCCACTGTGGCAAAGCCAGACGCTGCCATGAGAGGAGCACTAGCCCTGGCTACTGTGTGGTGGTGAGGCATTAACCGCAGAGGGGTTTTCCAGGTGCAGCCAGGCTCTGGCAAACACCTGGGGCACTTGAGGTCAGGAGGCATTTGCAACACCAGCTCTTTGACCCCAGGAGCAAGGCAAAGGTGTTTTTAAAGAGATCAGCAAGACTGAGATCTCTGTACAGATTCTGGAGCCGCTTGGAAGATGAGTCAAACAATTCCTGAAACAATTAACAGTGGAGAGGTGAAGCAGCACCATCACATCCACTGTCAGCAGCACTGCCAGGCTCTCCTGACCAGCTGCTCGTTCTTTCCTCTTAATAAGACATATTAGGCACTTTCCCCTTAAAAATGTTTATGGGGCTGTATAAATATTCACTTATAAAGAACTTGCCCGGTCCTTTGTGCACAGAGTTGATGGTAAGAGTGACTTGAATTTTCATAAATCTATCAAGAAAGCTTGAAATGGAGCCCATCATGTGTTGCAGATGTGGATGTTGTGGAGCCCTAGTGGGGACTGAGGTCTTCCAGGTGCTGGGATGGGAACCTTGTTCAGTGGGATATAGCATCCCACCAAGCAGTACGGAGCCACCATGGGACCTGCACCACATCCCTTGGCACTCAGTCATGGGCAGCGTAGGCAGGGTTTTTCCTCATGTGATTTCCCAATGGCTGCAGGAAGAGCGTGCACAGACTCAGTCTGGATTAAATCAAAGGAATTTTTTTTTCATTTGCTGTCTTACGTGCTGACCACCAAACCACATCCTTCAAGCCTGAGCCCAGTGCAGTGAAACGAAAACTAGGCCATGGCTTTTTGCTCTTTTTTAACTTTCTTTCTTTTCCCTTAGTGCACCAGTTGGGTGCAAAGCTGGCACATAACTCTCCTCTAGTCCCTCTGCTCCCCACAGAGTCCAGTGCATCCCCACGGGACAGCTGCCTCCTAAGGCAGCTTGGCATTTCCCCCAGCTCTGATTACCCTGAGTGAACCACTTGCAGCCCCACGTGAAACCTAGGAACTATCCAGATTATGTCCACTGTAGCACAGCGTCAGCGAGGAGAAAATACAGAGGAATAATAAGTAATAAAGTCCTAGCAGATCGTGTTGTTGGGATGCAATAAGACACAATGTGTCTTAGCTCTCACCTGGCTGCATTAAGCAGCCAAGTGTTTTACAGTCTGACTGTGGGATCAGAGCAAACTGGAGGGTACCTGTTGGCAAGGAGCCCCTGCTTGCTGGCAGGGCGGTGGCTGCCATGGGACACTGGTCCCTGGGCAGCATCTCGAGAACAGGGCTTGCATCAGTCATGATCTGCCTGCATAGGGAAGTTCTCACATTTACAGAACAGAGAGCAGCTTTATTGTTTTATTTTGCAAACCAAAACCAGTCGGGAGTTTCTGAAGTGTCTGCCATCCCCACAGAGAGCTGTTTAGTCATGCCTGGTGTGTATGCATGTGAGACAGAGAGCAGGGGAGGGAGTCTCTAGGACTTTGCAAAGATTAAAGATTTATGCTGACCCTTGAATCTCATCCAAGGCTACTAATCTGCCCTGATCCTATCGTCTGCTCAGGGTGGATCTATTTCACTTTCCTTTATGGTACTCCTGACTCACTCCACTCCCACTCCAGGCCAGCCCAGTGGGAATGGGAAGCACCACCACGTATTTGTTTGGGTTTGCATTTAAAGCTGTGGACCTGCAGTGGGTGCAGCTCATAAAGGAAACCAGTGTGGATAAGATATGGGTGAGCTGAATGCTTGGAAACCACTCCCAAACACAAGCTGAAGTGGTTTGAAATCAAGGTGGAGTGATGTACAGAAGGCACAATACTTGGTAGCTACGCCCAATGTGTGAGAAAGGCATTTAAATCCAATATGGCAAGGTAGGCAGGGTATCCAATGTGCTTCTCAGAGAGATGGTTTATGACCTTGCAGGGTCTGTAATGCCAGGTGTAGCCTCTCCAGCAAACAACTGGCTACAGACCTCCTCCATATGCCCACTCACCCTCTCTGAATCTGTGCTTTGCACCCCTGCGAGACATCTATGGGCCAGTGGGAAGCTGTGCTGAACATACTGCTCATGCCTCAGCATTGCTTTGTCTAGGAAACGGCTTGCTTGCGCTCCATCACCTGATACTGAAACGCTCTTGATGGCTGCTGGGGTTTAGTTTGAAAAACAAAATGTAGAGGAAAGTAAAGACCTGATTTTGTTCATAGTAGAATAAATCTCTTCTGCCCTTGCAAAAAAAAAAAAAAAGGTGTGGCAGAATGAGAAATAGGAGCCTTCCACTCCTCTACCACACGTGTCAAACTTGGTCTGAGGAAGGCTGGGGATGCCAGAGCAACTCAGCCCACGTGCCAGCTGGGCTGGGGATGGATAACACCCAGTCAGGCACCGCCAGCTGTACTGGAGCCACAGGCAGACAAGCAAACAGTACCAGTCATATGGACCTGGCTGATGGCTGAACTGACCAGGGGATGAAGTGTGTGGTGTATCTTATTTCAGATTCCCTGGGACATCCTGTTCTCCTGATAACTGATGATACGTAAATATAGTAAATGCAAAGCAAGGCACTTTCCTACCATGCCTTGCTCAGGCTGCATATAGAAAGGGGCTGAAACCTAGCAGCGCAATTGGAAACACCCATCTGCAACTGTGAAATAGGCATCATGCTTTATTTTTAAAATGAAGTTCCTGTTTGTAAGGCCAGGAGGGTTACAGGAAAAAAATGATGAAGCAGGATCATTTACTGCTATTTTTCTTTTCACGTGTCCTTCCTTCCTTCCTCCCTCCTGAGAAATAGGATGTAGCACATCGCTATTCCAGGCTGCAGTATTCGCTCACAGGAACGCTGGTTTCTGCTCGCTCCGAAGAGGCCCATTACACCTTGTGTAATAAAAAACACCAGTCTCCCAACCACGCCAATTACCCTCGATTTCTAGTTGCTACATGAAGGCGCTTATCTCATGTAAATGAAATGCTGTCTTCACACCGACTTGCACTTCCTTTCTCTTTCATCAGAGTTTTGGGCTGCCCTGCCAGGCGGGGTGAAGGGCAGGTCAGGCAGCGGGACTGGGGATCCCTCTTTGGCTGATCAGCTGGATCCCCCTCCTCCCCGGGCAGCCGATCAGACCCAGCTGCTGGGGGTTAGACTGAAAGGTTTGGTTGGGTCAGCCAAAAGAGCCTTTTTAACTAGCAAAGCTGAGCACTAATTAGTCTGGTGTTTAATTCCTTGACCCAGCACCCAGGTCATGCACTTCTCCTTCAGGTGGGGGGGGGGGTCACCCAGATGCCACGGAAGGAAGGAGAGCTGCAGGGATGTGTTTTGGCAGGGACCCACATGTTTTTCTCCTTCCCATGCCCCAGAAGGGAAAGGTAATTGCAAGTTGATGGGAGGGAGACTGAGAGATGCTGATGGGAATTCCCATCTGAGGGGTTTCAAGAGTGGTGAGAGCTTTGGTGTATGGATTAGGTTGCTTATATATACTGTAGTGGGAAGGAAACAGGCAGTTTTGCTAATTCCCTTGCACTTTAGTTTAATAAAGTAGGATTTGTCTGGCGGGAAAGTGCAACAGTGGGATTTAATCTGTGTGAGTCTCATGACTAGTGCTCGCCTAGCAGGGTGGGAAGAAGGGATATATCATTTGCATTCTCTCTCTGTGTTCCTTTGGTTTAAAACATGATTTCTGAGTGCCCATAGCTTCGGATGAGTTTTATTTGGGATTAAGTTTATTTTAAAAATCCATATGCAGATACCCACACTAAATTCTGTAGCCAGTTTTTCAGAAACTGGAGTGCCCTATGTTTAGGGAGAACCTAGATCAATTGGTCTGTAAATGTCTTATGTCAAGACTCACATAAACTGAAAAAGGAAATGCAGGGGTATGGACAGTACACAAAGGGAGAAGGGGCGAATTATTATCTAGTACAGCCTCTGTAGGGAAACTAGCTCCTTCTGGGTTTAATGAGTAAAGCCTCATTGGAAATTTTAAATCTGGATCTGCATCAAATCCTCAAAGTTCAGGGAGTTCAGAACAAGGAGTTTGGTCCAGTCTGTCATGCATCAGAGTGATCTGCAAAATTCACATCCTAACACTTTTTTCCAGTGATGAATTCTGCCAAAGATTTGTGCTTGGATGTGAGGTATTTTTCTTCTCTTTCATCCCTTTTGCTAATTTAATTCCCAGATGTAAATCAAATTTTTGCATCTCAGATTTCCATGAGCTGGGATGTATTGTTTGCAGTTATGAAACTGTTACACCTTTGTTGTGCCCTGTATTGCATGTTAAAATGTTGGAGGTGTTTACCTGCCTGCAATAGCAACGACTCAGTACAAGGGAGGCACTGGGCTGGTTTATTGCCAAATGGAGTCAAAGTTTTCTGATGTGCCTTTGAGCAAATCATTACATTGCTTCTGCACTTCGTTTCCTCATTATTAAAAGAGGATAAAACCCAATGAATTGTTGGGATATGTGAAAACATGCCATTGACAAGGGCCCTGAGCAACCAAGCAGATTTTCTGAGTAGCCTTGAAGCAGCAAGGCAAAGAAGCCACATGCTGGGTTCTCCCTTATTTTTATTCTTTCTTGTTTTCTTGGTTGTAGAATAAGAACTAATCAGTGATGCTCTCCAGCAGGGTTTTGTGTATGGCATTACAGTAAAATCTTAAATTCCCTTTCCTACTCATGCATATAAAGCAGAAAGAATGAGGATGGCTGCAGACTATTTCTGTTTTCAGACGATTTAGCCGAGGAGAAAATAACTGCATGGTTAGAAGAAGGAGAATTTGACAGGACTTGTGCAAATCATTTGACATTGTCCCACACAACATCCTTGTCTCCAGATTGGAGAGAGGTGGATTTGACAAATGGACCTCTTGGTGGATAAGGGATTGGCTGGATTGTCACACACCAGTTGCAGTCAATGGCCTGATGTCCAAGTGGAGACCAGTGACAAGTGTCTTTCCTTGGGGGTCAATATTGGGACCAGCAATGTTTAACATCCTTGGAGAGGGTAACAGCCTCTGTTTAACAGCCCTTAAGAGAAGAAATTGGGGGTGCTGGTGCATGAGAAGCTCAAGATGACCTGGCAACATGTACTTACAGCCCAGAAAGTCAACCATATCCTGGGCTGCATCAAAAGTAGTGCCAGCAGCAGCAATGAGGGAGATAATTCCTCTCCTCTACTCCACTCTGGTGAGACCTTGCATGCAACATGACATTCAGTTCTAGGGCCCCCAAGTCAAGAAGGACGTGGACCTGTTGGAGAGAGTTCAGAAGAGGGCTGTGGAGATGATCAGAGGGCTGGAGCACATTCCATATGAGAACAGGCTGAGAGAGTTGGGGTTGTTCAGCCTGAAGAAGAGAAGGCTCCAGGGAGACTTTTTAGCAGCCTTCCAGTACATAATGGAGTACATACATAGAGGAAAGATGGGGAGGGACTTTCTGCCAGGGCATATAGTGACAGGACAAGGGATAATGGTTTTAAAATGAAAGAGGGTAGATTTAGATTGGATATAAGGAAGAAATTCTACACTATGAGGATGGTGAGGCACTGGAACAGGTTGCCCTGGGAAGTTGTGGGTGCCCCATCCCTGGCAGTGCTCAAGGCTGGGTTGGATGAGGCTTTGAATAACCTGGTCTAGTGGAAGGTGTCCTTGTTTATTGCAGGGACATTGGACTAGATGATGTAGTAAGGTTCCTTCCAACCCAAACTATTTTAAGATTCTATGAACCTTAAAGCACAGCTCTATGACATGACAACATGAGAGGTGCCAGGCTTCCAGAGATGACTGTGCACAGTGAAATGCCAGTGGGCAACAAAACTTCCAGCACAGAAGACAAAGGACAGTAAGACAAACAAAGAACACAGAATCCAATGCAAGAAGGACTGCAGAGTGGGCTGGGTGCCCCCTCCTTCTCCTCTGCTCCTGATCAAGAAATGTTTTCAGCATTGACAAATGTAAAGTTCCTCCTGATCAGTTCAGGACTCCTACCAGGTTCTAGGGCAATGAGTCAAGTATTTTGCTGGTGTTAATCAGTGCAGCTCAACTGACTTGGTTCATATGAGGTTGTTTGTGTAGGTAGATTTGTTCTTCCCCCACTAAAGACAAAGATATCACCTGGGACTTGCCCCTCGCACCTGGAATAAGTTGGACACTCCCTAACAGCAAGGCAAGAGTGTGGGCAGCTTCTCCATGCTGATGCTGTAGGACTATAGCAGAGAGTGATACCTGAGCAACAGCTCACATCTCCTTGTGCATCACTTTGTGGTATCTGGTCTGCAGCCTGCAAGTGAAACTACAGCTCCCGACACCAGGGATCTGTGTCTGACTCTGGCTGCCAACTACCTTTGGACACATTACTTCTCCCATCTCTGTCTCAGCTTCCCCAACTGTTCTTTATGAAGTACTTGGAACTCCATGGATAGAAAAGCACTAAATGAGGTCGTGTTGTCCTTCTGGTTTGACGTATATTATACAGCCACAGTAGGTGTATAATAAACATCCCTCTGTATCCCTCATTTCAAAGTGACACCAAGTTCCAAGGATTACCCCCCTCCTTGTCTGTGACAACACTGAAAGAAACCAAAGACATTCATGCTGTGGAGGCCAGGCCTGACACGTGGACATCATGTTGCCGTTTGTGTTCATTCATCTCTCATTAACAGCTTACTGCAGATCAAATCCCTTGCTTTGGATTTATTACGTGCAGTGAAAAAAGAAGATTTGCTGGACCCCATGTGCCTGGGGAGCACTGGGGTGTGTGGGTGTCAGCACTGCCAGAGGGACCGTGCTGCACAGGGAGCCAATGGATCAGGGTGAGGATGCCGCGAGGATGAAGGTGAGGGCGTTTGAAGGAGTTGGGCGAGGAGGACAGTTTTGGTGAGGTTGCATCCCCCTCTGCTGGAAAAGTCAAGGGAAGACAGGAGATCATCCGCAGGCCAGAGAGAAAACTGGGCCGGGAGAAAAACGAAATAAATGTGCAAAGAAGGCACAAAGTGAGTCCCGATCCCTTGCGGTCCAGAGAGTACGTCGCAGGCAGCCAGCCTAATCTGTGGCTTGGGGTCTGTGTGCTGCCAGCTGTGATGAGAGGGTTCTTCCCAGGAATGAGTAGGCTCTCTGTGGAAATGGAAATTCCATCTCATTTGTGTCAGGTGTCATCCCACTCCCCATCACAGGAATGGGCAAGCGGGGCACAGGCAGTAATGCCAGCTGATGGCAAATACACAGAAGCACTGGTCAGCAAGAGGGGAGATGGACAGAGAGGAGCTGGGCAGTGGGTGTCCCCAGAGGACTGACCTCCTCAGGCATCTAGAAATCCATAGTGGATGACACCATGGGTCAGGCAGATCCTGACTATGTGGCAGGCTCTGGCAGCAGGCAGAAAATTGTGAATGTAGCTAAGCAGAATTGCATAGAGAAAGTCAGTGTTTTGATGCTGAATTCAAAGCTGCTTTTTAGTTCAGGTGGTGCTGAGGGTCCATGGGTGATGTGTACTGAGGTGCAAAACACACTGGTGGAACTTAAATGCTTTAAGAAGCATAGGCACCTGAATTTGACCTGTCAGGAAGGGTTCTGCAGAGCTGTCTATGGTTTCTTGCCAAGCAGCAGGTAGAGAGCCCCACTTCAGACTGGAGGCTGGTGAAAATGCTTCCATTGGCCCATCCCAGTGGGTCACCTATCCTCTATGCAGGCAGGCAGATGCTGGTGGCTGTTAGACAGAGCAGTGTGTCACCAGTGAAGACAGCAGTGCTCTGGGGATGCAGCCGCTATTGAAAGATGCGTTGAGCAGTGGCAGGGAGCAGAGACACAGCTGTATGGAGGCACTTTGGCCTAAGGGCATCTACCCTGGGCCTGGCATCCTCTCCCATCAGCCTATGAGGGCAGGCAGCTCCTTAAACTGAAGCATTGCTGCTGGAGGTTGTCCTTCCTCTCCACCAGCCCAAGTGGGCTGAGCTGCGGGTGTCACGTTAGCCTTAGGCAGGGTGGGCAACTGTGGCAGCAGCAGGGGCTCACCACCGTGCCCCATGTGCATGGTGTCTGGGTGGATGACTCATGGCTCAGCCTGAGGACCTCCAAGAAGTTGCTGCTGTGAGCTCTGCCTTGCAGCTGGATTCCTCTAAATTTGGTAATACACGTGTCTGCACAGAGGTGGAGGCTGAGGGCTCTATGCCTTTCTTTCAGAGGCTGACTTGGACACGGTTTGTGTTTAGACTTAGCACTGGAAGAATAGGTTTTTTTTTCTTTTTGGATTTTAAATCTAAATTGCAGAAAGAGTGAAATGCTGTGACTTAGATGGCAAAGGCCCCGATTGTGCAATAAATCTGCAAGCGTGGACCCAGCTTTTTCACAGGGATCTATGCAAGTGCCAAGGTCTCTGCTCATAAATCTGACTGGAGGACTGGGAGGAAACTTTTTTTAACTTACTGCTAACAGCAAGCTCTTTTTTAGCCATCATTTTTTTCCCTGCTCCCTTCTGCTGATTCATGCTCCTGCTGCTTCACCACAGGGAGATGCCAGCATTCCTGAAGGTCATCACTAGCATGCAGCAGCTCACACTGCAACGTGCTTGCCAGCATCTGCCAGGTCAAAATGCTAAACTGACTCTGATCATTTATATTTTCACTGCCAGTGACGGAAAATCTTACAGCTTGCCAGCCTCATACCCGCCACGTTTCCAGTCTGCTAGACTACTAGAAGGTAACGGAGGTGCATGAAAGGTAATGCCTCTCAACAAACCTGACACCAGGTCATCTCAGTGGCAGGACAACCCAAGAATTTTCACCCGGGCTCACCTACAGGCAGTCCTCTTAAAGATTTGGAAAACCTAAGGTCCAGGCACGCACCCTTCTGACATACCAGTCTGTCTCTCAGACAAACATGCAAGGCATTGGGAAACGAGATACTTCTGCTCACGTCAGGTTTCACGCAGGAGTCACGCCACTGCCTGCAGCCCCGCGGTCCCTGGGAAATCTGCCTGTGCTTCCCTCACTGGCACCTCCCTCCTCTTCTGTGTGTCTCCACCCTAGAGTGTTGAGGACTTTATGCTGTCCTAGGCTGCAGAAAAGAGGCAGGACTGAAAGGTGTGCTAACAGCATGTAAGCTAAGAAAATAAGCGTTATGTATTAGTTTTCAAGGCATTTCTTAATGGCAAAGAAATATTCCTGGTTTAGCCCAAGCAATAATAGCAGCTGGGCATGTTTCTTTTTCAGAAAAGCTGTGAGGGAGACAGGGTGAAATCCTTCCTTTGCTTCTTCAGGTTCTTTAGAGAATATTTATACCGTGGCAGCATCCGAAAGTCTTGCAAAAGAGCAAGCCCTGAGTGAAACGACAGGAGGATACAGTGTTACAGGCTGTGTGGTTGATTTAGAAACCGTTCCTTTAACGTTCATCTCTTTAGGATCTCTGCTCCTTTTCTTTAAGCATTTCTAACGTAAGGATGACAAATCTCGTACGCGCTACTGTTTGTCTCTGTTTCTTTTGCTAATATTTTAAGTGAGACTTGAAAACATAGACCCGGAGATAGACTCCACCTGCCAGTGCTGCCAGTGCCTCCTTAGCTTCCTCAGCTCAGAGTTCTTAAAGTATGAAATGTGAACAAGTAGACAATAACATCTCAGAGCAATATTGGCACTATTATTTTGCCATGGTTCCTTGCTCAGCAGCAGGGGAAAGTGCCACACAGCAGGCTTCTGTAACTCATCAAATCAATTAGTTTCTTTGTCTGCATCAGCTAGTGAGTGTAGCCCTTAGCCAAAGACAAACTAAAGAAACATTTAGTAAGATATTCTATTTTGAGAGGAGCTGTCCTATTTTCTCATACTAATGACAGACTCAGAAATCTGTGCACAATTTAGCTCATTATTAGAACTAATTGGTGCCAAGCATTCCATCCTCTTTGATATGGCTAACCATGGGTAGAAATTTTCTGAGTTAATGAACCATAAAATGGATTAAGAACTTTCAAAGTGCAGTTCATATCACAGCTTAATTGGAAGGAGCCTGTTAGCTGGCTTTTTATGGATACAAAGGAAAACCATGTTTTGGGGTGGAAAAGCACATGCACAATGGCCTTCCTTACCAGTAGGGAGCTGGGAAATTTCTAATTGCAGTGCCACGGAGTAGTGTCATTCGATGGCAGGCACCTTCCACAAATGCTCTGCAGCACACTGTGCAGCCCAGCCCACTGTGATTGCTGTAGCAGAGAAGGATGGAAATGGGCTTTTTTTCTCTGCGTGCTGTACTTACCATTCCTCCTGCATGACGCCCTGTGGAGAGAAACCAATTAATACAGCTCTCCCAGCATGGTCAGGGGAGCTGCTGGGCAGATAAAGGGCCAGTCAGAGAGGTGGTGTAGATCCTCCTGACGTGGTCAGTGAAGCTGATGCCAGACTATTATGGTCTAGCATGCAGTCCCAGTGGTTTTATCTCAATCTCATTCTAGTTACTTTTTTACCCCTTTTGGACACTAGTTTTTAAGAATAGATTTGTCCCCCCTTTTCTTACCCATTAATAATGCAGTGTGATTTTGAAAATTTCCTTCTGGCAACGATGGAGAAGGAAAACCCTTTGCAGGTGTCCCAGATGCAGCATGTAGTGCAGGGTTGCAGGATTCCAATGACAAGCATCACTCACTGTGATGACTCAGACCCCTAAGGTTACCAGGTAAAACAATATCCCCATATATATACACACACCCCTCTCCCTCTTGCTGGTCAGTGCTGATTTGACACCATGTAACACTCATTAAATAATCCCTATTACCTTTTGTGGTGTTATTATTTTCCTGAGGAGGCCTGGAAAAATCCAAAGCTTCTGTCCTTAGTAGCAGTAACAGTTTGGTTTTTTTTCTTTCATTATCCAAACATTATGAACTCTTACGTTTCATCTGAGGATACAGCATTTAATGTTATTACAGAATCTTGGTAATTTAGATAACCTGTAATTCAAGCAAATGCCAAACAATCTATGTACCCATTCAAAATACATTTGGAAGGATGTATTGCATCACTGGGTGAATCCAGCGGTTTTCCTCTTGTGTTGTGCAACCTCCAGAGAATTTCCAGGAAATGTCTAGGCACAGAAAGTATTGATCTCACCCTGGTTTTAGGTGCTCTCTTCTTCTGAAATGGACATCTACAGACTGGTCCTCCATGGATGGCAGAAATATCCTCCAAGCTGTGGCATCAGTAACTGCGTTGCTCTAAGTGCTTTGCACCCCAACGGTAACGAGTGCAAAGATTCCCAGAGTGATAATGTAGACAGCTGACAGTGGAAATGGGAAGTAGAATATAAATATAAAGGCCTGAGAAACCCCGTGTGGAACAGTTTACAGAACCATGTACCCAGATTAGTGCTCAGTGCTGCCTGTCTGATCATACTGAAAGGCATTTTGGAGAATCTTGTAATTTGAAATGGATGCCAAGAACATACTATTAACTTGATGTAATGAGTTTTACAATTCCTTTGAGTTTAGACACACACATCTTTTGTTATGCTATATGGTGTAGCAGCATTGTGTTGGGAGAAATACTCATGGCGTTCAAGAATGGCCATATGAGGATCTGAAATACTCTGCAACTTCAACAGACTTGAGAGAACAGACACAACATCCCCATTTACTGGCTACAGAAGCAGCTGACAGTAAATCACAGGTCCGTTGCCTGAAAACACACCACAAATGAGAAGAGATTTTCTCTGTGCAGTATTTGCAGTCTATGTAGAAAGCGTCTGTGGTATCTTTGCAATACAGAGAGAGGGGGCATCATGTTTTATACAGCTATAAAAGTGCTTGGTACCTCTCACACCATTTTTTTCCAGTGGGTGAATTAGCAAATTGGATTTGCTCCCAGGAGTAAAATGTTCATTTATTTTTTCATGGAAAACGTGACTGCTGTATAACACGTGCTGTTGCTGTTCTGCATCTGTTTGCTGTAAGTTATGACGTGTACCTCGGGAAGCTTTTATCTCTGAAATAATAATGGACATAGAGAAGCAACTGACCATGCAAACTGGCTCTTGTAATCTGAGAGCCTTAGCATAGCTTCTACCTCCTGTGAAATCCTGAATATACACAAGCACAAACTGCAGTCAGAAAGGGAGTTCTGGAGACATTATTCTCCTGTGCAATTGTGTAGCAATTAACAAAAAATATTATGGGCTGTCAGGACCTCAGAAGAGGACTGAAATACACAAACCTGCTCCTTAGTTTGCCTCCAGCAGCAAAGTTGTGAGAGCCTTGCACTCCCGTGAGAGCTCAGGGTGCTTTGTGTCTTTTCAGATGAGACCTGTGCCGATTATGATTAGTGACGACTGCACTGGGATATGCCAATATGTTTCTTGCATGCCCTATCTGTCCACTTATGTATGTCCGTGCTAAAATCCACACCCGTGATGTGTAAGTATTATGACTGCATTTCCCTCATTAATGCTGGCAATGCAGGAGTGCAAATCAGCCGTGCAGCAACTGCATCCCTGCGACAGACTATTTCTACCTTGAAATCCAGTCAGTGTCAGTTATTTTAGGGGTGAATTTTGACCTGAGACACTAGAGAGGAGAGCAGAGCCGTGCTTCCACAGGGAAACCTCGGGAGGGCAGTGTGCCCAGCGCTTGACTGCCTGTAATTCATCAGCTGCACATGCCATGCTCCCTTTCCATCCAGGAGTGGAAAGGTTATCTGCCGACCGTGTATGTTATAACATAGCCTGCCTGTGTTTAAAAGCAGTTCCTCGATGTGATTTTTGTTAGCCAGGGACAAGGCTAGCTAAAATGTAGCTCTGAAAAAAGGAGGCCTGTTAGCTTCTGCCTGCACTGCTGCTCTTTGCAGATGTGAGTAATAAGAAACAACGCCAGCATTCCCAGGTACAAATTGTACCACTGTCTCGTGTTTTCTTCTGCACTGTCTGAGCTGCTGGTCCCTTTTCATTATTCAGCCTCCATAAAGCTACTTAGCCTGCTTGCCCTGCTCCCCTTGAAGCTGGGGTGCCTGTACTCAGGTAGCGTAGCCGAGGTGAGGAGGGAATGGAGCCCAGCCTGTGCTGGTTCTTCCTCTCCCAGCACAGTCCTGGGGTGGAGAGTTGGTCTCCTGCCTGTGTTGGGTCAGTCCTTCATAGTTACAGAGGCTGTGGGTCCCCAACATCTGCGGAGTTAGTGGAGTGTCCAGAGGTAGGTTTCCAGCTTTTTCAGGGCTTCTTTGTATATCAGCTCTCATTAGGAGGAAAGGCACCCTCTGCCTTATCCTGGTGCCCTGAAAAATGCTGTAGAATTAATGGAGTACAGCAAGTTAATAAAGCATAGCAGAGCGCCTTGACTCTGTTTCCACTCCTCATGCTGTGGCTTTAGGTCCTTACCTAAGATTGTACTTCAGGTGAATGGAAAATATCCTTATTCCTTAGGCATCTTGTAGACTCCTCATGATTTTTTTTTTTCAGCTACTTCTTCATTTGCTCAGCTCATGTCTCCCCTGCCTTGGCCTCGCAGTGCAAAAATCACCACTTAACTACCTGGAAATACACAATTTGTGAACAATACAAACATGAGGATCCTTAATGGTGTCTCTCTGGAGGAAAACATTTAGAGAAGCTGTGGAATTTATTCTGTAAATGAAGATGTCTCAAGCTTATAAATTTGCATCACACTGATCACCTTTCCTTTTCCAAGATGTGCAGATGTGTGCATTGATTTGCTTCCTCATTCTGCTGCTCTTTGAACTTGGGGGATTGCTATTGGCTTTACTGTACAGAATTAGGCTTAACTTGTCTGGGAATGACAATAACCAGTTACAGCTACCAGACTGGCACAGCAGCAAGGTCCACAGTAAATCACCTGAAAAAAACAATGCAAAGTGCATGGATTCCTGGCAGAAACTGCTAGAATGGCTGGTTATAATAGAATAACTGACACTAACGATGTCTTGTGGGCTGAACTTTAGTTTCTGGGAGTTCTAAAAGCACACACAAGGCTTGCTTCATGAGATCTTTAATTTGCTAAACAAATTCTCAGCATTTGACACATGAAAATATTATGGTTACTATTTCTTAGCCCCCAGTCCTCTGCAAGCCCAGGATTTGCCTGCAAGCTGGCTTCCAGCTTAGTGGCTCAGAGGACAAAACAAAAGCTCTCATGTGACAAACCCAAGAAACTAATACACTGCTATACTTGATGCACCAAGAAAAGTCCTTACGCTCCATGTCCTTTGTAATTGGAGCTTCAGGCCACCATAAAATCCTGGTGAGATTATCCTTCCTACCCTGCCAGTTGGCAGAGCAGCCAGGGTGGCTCTGAGGGCCTCAGCACTGGTCCTGTTGGTGGGGGTGAGTGGAGGAGACTGGGGATGGGTTAGGGGCTGCCTGGGGACCACCCAGCCCAGAGTGCTGGGTTGTAGACCTGGGGCATCCAGTGTGACCATGGCCGCACACCTGGGCAGCCTTCAGAGGCCAGGACACCCTCCAACCTGCACTGACCTGAGGTGGTGGGGCTGAGGGGTGTGAGCAGACACCCTTGTCACTGCACCCACCCTAGATGGCAGGGTTGAGGGGTGTGAGCGCACATCCCTGACCCACTTTGGCCAGGGATGATGGGGTTGAGGGCGTGAAATGGTGATTTGTAAATGGTGAGATGGAACATCAACTATAGAATCATAGAATAACCAGTTTGGAAGAGACCCACCGGATCATAGAGTCCAACTGTTCCCACCAATCTCTAAACCATGCCCC
>WAAB01011583.1:0-61573 GCA_013389865.1 Piaya cayana | reverse complement strand
AACTATAATGTGCTAGAAACAAGATAACCACTAAGATAACTATAATGACCCTTATCTTCTTGTGGCTGTTTCAGGGGTGTGAGTGACACCCTGACTCGTATCAGCCAGACACTGAGGCTGGAGGACGCGAGTGAACACCTTGCTCACCGCAGCCGTTTGAGATGGTGGGACTGAGGGCGTGTGAGTGGACACCCCTCACCACACCTGCCCAGGGTGGTGGGTTTGAGGAGACACCGCTGTCACTCCACCCACCCGGGGTGGCAGGGGTTTGCGAGAGATGGTGGGGCTGACAGGTCTGAAGAGACACTGCGGAGCCTCCACGCAGCGCACAGGCGGCAGGCTCGGCCCGACACTGCAGGGCTGCGGGGCGTCACCAGACCCGCCCGCCCCACCACCGCCCAAGATGGCGGCCGCCCCGCCTCGCCCCGCCCTATCTCCGCGGGTCCTCCTCGGGCGCGGCGCCGGCGGCTGCCGACAGGGGGCGGCGCTGCGAGGCGCGGGGCTCGGCGAGGCCTCTCTGGGCTGTCGGCGCGCGCCGAGGGCGTCACATGACCGCGTCGCGGGGGCGAGCCGGGCCGTGTGGGAGCGCGGGTGAGGGAGCTTCGCCGCCGCCGCCAGAGCCGGGCCGAGCCCGCCGCGCCGCCCGCCAACATGCTGGCGCTGCTCTCCCGGCTGCTGGACTGGTTCCGCTCGCTCTTCTGGAAGGAGGAGATGGAGCTCACCCTGGTGGGGCTGCAGTACTCGGGCAAGACCACCTTCGTCAACGTCATCGCGGTGAGCGGCCCCGGGCCGCGCGGGCCCTGTGGCGGCGGGGGGGTGGGTGGCGAGGCCTCCGGTTACCTTTGTGTGCTAACGGGACCCCGGAGCCCTGGCCGAGCGCGGCTCTGGGTGTGCTCCGAAGGCCGGGCTCGGCGCGTGGGTGTGCCAGGGCTCACGTTGGCTTAACGTGAACAGAGGCTTTGGCGACTTTCTTCCAGTTGCCTGTTTTTCTCCGTAGTCCTCAATTAGTGATTTATTTGAACGTTGCCCGTTTCTGCTTATCTTTGTTGCCGAAACCTGTATTGAATAATCTACTTTCTCTTAAGGTATGCACGGAGAAGTGCTGTTTCCAAGGGTAACAGCAGCAGACTGCTGAACTTGGGCCTACTTATCTGATGAGCTGCCCTGAGCAAATGAAGAAAGGGTGTGGGAATCCTCCTACGTGAAGCTTTTCCACTGTTGAAGCAGGTTGAGAGTGGCTTGCTTAAATGGCTTGCTCACTTTCTTCAGTGTCCTGTTTGGTGGATTCATGGGACAGAACATTCAAAGAGAGGTGCTGGAATTTGAAAGCCATTGAAGGGAGGCTGAAATGGGAAACCAGGATACATTTTAGTTTTGTAGGGAGCACAACTCGAGTCCAGTGCACCTAGGATGAGAGGTCTGGTGTATTCCTTAGATGGAGCAAACCTTCAGGTTTTGTATTTTTTGTTTTGAGGTTGTCTCCTTGATCTTATTGATTATTTTATGAACATATTTATTTTTAAGTGTCAGTTGAATGAGTTACTGGATAGGAAGAGGACTTGTTCTCTTGCAGTTCTACACAATCCTTGTTACACAAACTAGCTGTCAAAGGTAACCGAGCTCTTGTGTAGCTGAAGATGTTGGCACTCAGTGGGCATCATGATAGTTGTGTGAAATGGGTCCACCCTCATAAAAGGCAACTCTTCCACTGCCTAGTTATGTTAGGTGAAAGTTACTGGACTAACCCAACAATGACAGAAGCTTTTCCTTTTGCACACAGTAGTAACTGCTACTACTTCTGGGCTTGGATTTCTAAAGATGGAACTTTGAAGTTGTTGAACAACCTCAGTCTGTGGCCACTGAGCTGATACTGAATGGTGGTTTTGTGCAACTTTGGGCACTGAGGTTACTCTGCAGACTTTTTGTCTTCTGGAGTCCTGAATGGTGTGATGGCACATCCAGGTAGTTTCAGATGGTAAAAATACTTTGGAGAAAAGCTGAGATCTGTATTCTGTATCCAGCTTGCTTTGCTAGTGGTTGAATCTTGCAAGGTTTCAACCACACATTAGGATCACACCCAGACATTTATCTGAGTAAGTGTCATTCAAATAGGCTTGCAAAACAGAGTGAAATAAGGAAGCTGTTATGCAGAAAGACACAGCCTAGTTAGCTGGTTTAGGTTTGGAAGTAGCAAGTCACATTTCTGAAGTTTTTAATTACGAATTCTAGTGTCTCCTTACAAAAAACAGAGTGAGGGGCCTTGCTCAGGTTTTTAATTATTGGTTTTAAAAGAATAATAGCATAAACTTCATTCATCAGTGCAATATTACTCTTTACAGAAGGATTAAGGCTTCCCAGCTAGCAAGAGCTAACTTCTTGTTAGTTGCTTCTTGACTGACTTTAATTCAGAGTATGCATTTGGAAGTAAGTGCTGGAAAAAAATAACTGCTCTTTGCATGTCAGTTAATGGTTTGGATGGATGTAGCTGTTGAGCATTGAGATTCCTTGCAACTGAAATGAAAGCAATGACACAGCAAGATGCTCTTCCTGTAGCATAGCTCTAAAAGCTGGATTGCATACCAGGAGCTTGGTATGGTTCATAAGGTTGAATTTTATCTAACAAAAGGCTACTACCAGTCTCTTGACAACAGTGAGTTTAATCTAATATAAATCTCTAATATAATCTATGCCAATTGAATCAGGCATACGTAACTAGAAGAAGTACTCAAGCCAATTACACAGTAGGCTTGGTACTTTCCACTGAAGTGGAAAGGCCTTGAAAAGCGGAGAGTCCAGTTTGAGAACAATTTTTTTCTAAGTTGCTATCTGGTTTGGGCCATATTTATTCCTCCAGTGTAAACAAGCACTTAAGTTTGCAATTGGGCCAGACTTAGTTTGACTAGAAGGTTTAAAAAACAGCCTTTACAGTGAAATCTAGTTATAGCTGGATACAACTAATGCAGCTTCTGCTTTGCTAAGGCTCAGTATTAGTCACTGTCTCTAATTAGAATTTAGCATAAGTTTTCCATGTGCGTGAGTAAACTTGCTCACAAGGGAGGATATAATTTCTTCCTGGTCCTAATTTCCATAATGTAGATGGCCTGTGGCTCTTGTTTGGAGAAACTGCGTGTCATCCTAGTATCACATCTTGAATTGTTAGCTTCTTATCTGAGGGCTTGAAATACCCATTATTTACTGGAGCCTGCAGTATCTTCTGTCATTTGCATGTCTGCAGCTTGGGTCTCTTAAAAGGCTTTCATCAGACTTGCTGTCAAATCTGTGAGTCCCAGCTATGCCGAGTGGGGAGGTAGGAGAGGCAACCGAGCTCCACAGCCATGTGATGCAACTGAAACATGACTCAAGTAAACTGACTCTGCTTCCAGGTTGCAGGGGTGCATGTTAGTGAATAATGGGACACTTGTTCACTTTAAAAATGTACTTTGTGAAGGGGTGGTGTCTCCTGTTGTGAGGTCTCTTGAGGCCTGGTGGGTTGATTCTAGGTCCTGGCATTTGGCACTGGAACACTGAAGCTTGATAGCCTGATCCTCAGTGGGGAGGAGAGAAGAGTTGCAGGTGTGGGAGGGAGTCAGACTTTCCTGATACAGTTGTTGGGTTTAAGAGCTAAACTCAATCTCTCCTGTTTGAGGTGATAGGATAAATAAGTT
The DNA here is from genome assembly GCA_013389865.1 of Piaya cayana. Lineage (NCBI taxonomy): Eukaryota > Metazoa > Chordata > Aves > Cuculiformes > Coccyzidae > Piaya > Piaya cayana. The sequence continues at coordinate 57,908 of WAAB01011583.1, read as the reverse complement.
CCTTTTTTAGGATTTGAGTCAAAGCCTGAAGTAATGTGGTTTATTTTTTAACTTTGAAATATCTGACAAACCTTTGAGTGAGGCCTTGACTTCTAGGGAGAGGCAATTTTTGAAGCACCTCTCAACAAAAGATTCCTATGGCCAGTTGGGAGCTGTGACTTCCTTCCATCCACATGACTGTTGCAAGTAACTCTGACATAAAGAAGCCACAATGGAGAAGTGCAGAAAAATATTGCTTTAAAGAGCTTTACTGCTGTTTTAGTACCTTCTAAAACACCAAGGTAGGTCATAAATATCATGTGCTGTCACTTGGTACAAATAGTAGTTAAGTGACAAGGTTGATACGTTTTTAAGCAAAGTGTTTCTTAATCGTAGAAATCTCTTGAAGTAGGTTGCCTCACTTGATTAGGTAATAAAGCTAATATGAGGTGACTCATATACCAGCTAATACTCCTTCTTTGAGGTCCTACTTGCTGTACCCCAAATGGTGTGAAACAGATGACTGGAATTGGAATCTGTATTTTCCATCACGGTTTTAAGTTCCCATGTAGCACTCTTAAGCAATGAAAAAGCTTTAAGTGATAACACAACGGACTGTCTAGAAGAAATGTGCCTTTTAGTTCTTGTTTCTCTGTTCTGTGCTAGCTACATGTCCTTTTTAAATATTCTGTTGAAGTCAGACTTGGGGAAATAAAAGTGCATTTTCTTGTTGGGTATCAGTATTTTGCGTTCTGCAGCAGCCATTCATAGAGATGCTGTTGTAAAGCCTTCAAAGTGACTGTTAGATCTCAAGGACTGAAGCTTCTAAACTGGAGTTCAAGCTTCTGAATGTGATCACATGTAGTTGAAACAGTGACATTTTTCAAGAAGGAAGGTAGACTGTGGGAACTGGAGAGTTGATTTGTCCATATGTGATGCACTGATTACTTGAGGCAGTGAGTGCTGCAGAGGAATCTTAGTGTAGGGGTAGCTTAGTATAAAGCTAAAATGGCTCTGCATTATTTTTCTTTTTTAAAGGAGAGACTTCTGAGAGATGTGACTTTTTTTCTTAGTGTGAAAACTGAATAAAAAAAAGTGATGAATGGTGAAGCTTAAGGTGGTGTGCTTGTTCAGGTGAATTGGGAGTGTCCTGGCCAGTATCCATGCTGCAATGATGTTATCTCCTAGTTGGCTAGGCCTGTTAGTGATATCTTCTAAGTGGATGAGAAGTATTATGAGTAAGGATTAAAAAAAAAAATCTTTGTGCAATAACAAAAGCCGTATGAAGAAATTTGTCCTATAACAGTAATGAATCATGTTAGCTTTATGAGATGCAACCTAAAGGCTGCCCAGATCTTTTCTGTTGATATAAAGAATGTCCTTATGCATACTGTGGAATCAAGATCTGATAGCTGTGAATTGTTTGAGGACCATGTGGATAAACAATTGTAAGTAGTGTGCTTTCCAGTGCCAACAGGAGAGAGCTACTGCTGTAGCTGGAAAGAAAGAAGAGGCAACAACCGGCTCTGCTGCTGCAGTTTAAGTTATGCCTGTAATGATTCCTTTTATGTATTGAAATCAATTTTTAAGGTAGATACAGGAAGCAGGAACTCTAGTCTCAGGCTCAATTACTTGATCAAGCTGCTTAGGGCTTGGTGCTGACAGTCTGGTAAGCATAACTCCTGGAAGTTGGCAGTCTTCTGGCTTTAGCTTATGGTTACGGAAAGGCAGATGGAGTAGCCAGAATATGGTGTGGTTTGTTTTGTTTTGATTAAAAACAACTGGAAATGGTAGCCTTTATAGTTTTAGTATTAACCAAGTGTTAGAGAAGATTCAACTTGCATCCTTTGTACACAGCACTTGTCTGGAGTCTTCTGATCCTACCCTCTGGGAAATGAACTGTACTTGTTACAGGCACACTTTTCACTCATTGTGAAGGCAAGATTTCTGTGGGTGCTGGCTGGCAGAGCTACCCCTGGCCTGTTGATGGGCTGAAGGAAAAGGCACAGAGAGGCAGTCTGCCAGTTACAGGTAAAAAGCAGTGTGTGAGGATGTGGCTGTGCTGTGACGTGTATGGTGGTGGTTCAGAGCACACAGCAAAGCTCGCGTTAGCTGGTGTGTAGCAGCTGGCCCGAGCTGGGTCTGGTAGTGAGATAGAGTACAGTTCGTAAATGTTATTGTCTGTGCAAGAATCAGTGCGTAGTGCTAGATGCAAGGTGAGCTGAACCCGAATCCTGGAAGCAGTTTTGCTCCTCTGAATGCTCAGGCAGGTAAATGGGTTCATGTTGCACTAAAATCATGTGCTTGGCTTCTCCAGGAGCATGGAGTATTGAAAAGGAAGCATCTCTTAAAACAGGAGACTTAAAGACTAGTTGTGCAGGTTATTTCTGCATGTTTCTCTGAAATTTGGTCTGTTTAGTCTACTTTTTTATCTTTCACATATGGACTAGTGCTAACTTTGTTTTGTGACCTTCAGCAAAGTTTGTATTAATGCTGTATAGTCTGTATGACCTCAGGGCTAATGGCTTAATTCATAACCACTCTTAGTACACAAGGCTTATCTTTCAGGGGGCCTTGATGAACTATAGTGTCTGCCTATTATATTATTCACAAGGGCTGAAAGCAAATGCTATAGCTAGATTTGAAATCAATCCTTTGGTGTCCTTGATGAGTGAGCACTGCCACTGTGTATGACAACAGCCAAGTGCTTTCAGATCGGGAATTGAAAATATTTATATGCTTATCAAACTCGTTTTAAAGCCGATGTCTATTTTGGAAGGGGAAAGCATTGTATTGTAAACACACAGTGACAGGGCTAAGTAATCTTCTCTGGGGGGCAGGCAGAGGGAAGTCTGATGGAAACTTATTCTGCTTTTCTTGTTCTGCTGTTGGAGTGGCTTTTGCATATGAATACTCTAAGGTTCTGTCTCCCCCCCCCCCCGTAGAGGTATTAAACAAATATCCTCAGAATTCTAGGTTCAGAGTTTCTGGGCCAAGACGGTTGGATAGAATAGCAGAACCTATCAAAGGGGATAACTGCCTGCTAGCAAAATCTATTACAGTAGTGTTAACCATTTTTTGACCCATCTTAAAAGATAAGGTGACTGCCAGTAGCTTTCTTGAGGCACAGTAACTGTGAGCAGAGAAACACCCACACGTATATTAGAGTGAGGTCTTTCAAATGAAGATCTGAGTTGATCAGTGTGTTCAGAACCTGCAGTCAAGCGTGCCTCTCAAAGCTATAAAGTGCCACCCTCACCTTGGAATCTACAGACTTGAAACTTCCTGTAGAGAGAGACTGTGCTTGTGTGTTGGAGGCAACTCAGTGAAGGTGCCTGCTACCCTTTCCTTCTGTTACTGACAATTCAGAAAGTCAGTCAGATAGTGCTGGTTTATCTCGCCTACAAAGTAAAGTACAGAAAGCTGAAACTCAAGTAGTGTACTTCTAAAGCACGTCAGAACAAGTTTTTATGCCACCTGGATGTGTAGTGTGGGCAGAGAATACTTGGAAAGTAGTATAATGTGCAGCAGCTTTTCTGAAGATTCTGTAAAAGCTTCTGTGTGATGGATCACAGTCATTTCTTCAACGTTACATTAAACATGTGGCAAATGAGGTGCTGCTCCAAGCTGAAGGAATCTGTGTCCAAAAAGAGTAATGAGAGAGCATAAACGATTGGTAGGAATAGCTCTTGACTGAAGAATCTGGCAGGATCTGAGTGGGAATAGCTGGCAGCATATGTGGTAATATGAAGTACCACAAAGAGATGGAGGTTCAGGGAGTGCTTAGGAGAAGTTTGATGTGGGTGTAGGGTGTGACTGTAGAGGCAGGAATGCACTTGGCTATTGGGCAACTATGGCAAACTGACCCTTCAGAGGCAAGATTGACAGTGTGTGCTTTATGAATGGAACTAAATTGCATCAGATGTGGAGAACATGGTTAACTATCTGCTGCTGAGCTAGACATAATCAAACTGGCTGAAGTGGACAACTCATACAGTGACATTTAGGGCAGGAGTGAGAACCTAATGAGCAGGCATTCAGGTTGTACGTCTAGCTTGCTAAGTTAGCAGAAAGGCTAGAGTGGTTTCTGAACCAGTGTTGCATGAGATTGTTACATGCTCTTCTCTATAGCTGGAAGAGTTGAAGCTTCTTTCAAATGAAAATGCAGAACACCTTCCTAATGAGGTTTAAGTTGTCCATTTCCCAGGTCATAATTGTTTTTACTGTTGTATTCCTTGGATTTAAAATCTTGTGCTTGTGAGCAGTTGGGCCCTGACTCTACAGGGTGATGTGATGCCTGCTTCATAGGTCTTGAAGGGCTTTTAACTTGAGCTAGCTTCTCTGTGTAATGTCGGGAGATAGAAGTAGATATCTGCTGCTATGGTATTGAACTATAAATTAAACAGCTAAATACATTTGAGTCGGGGTTTTTTTTTTTGGGGGGGGGTTCAAATCTGGTTGAGTATCTGGTTCTGTTACACATAATGGATATAGTGAGATACATAATGACCACTGTGGCTGAGATTCCCCTTCTGCCAAATAGCCAAGGGGGCATGGGAGAAATATGTACTGCCGGTAACCCTTGTTATGGCTCCTGGGTTAGCTATACGAGGTAGCTGTGAACTTGTCTTTCGAACTGTTACAGATAAAAGTATAACAGATAGTAAAACATCTGCCACTAGAGAAAATCTTTCATACAACGCTGTTTTGCAGCAGTTATGTCAGAGCTTAAAGTGATGCTAATTTCTGGTGGAAATGGCCTGCATTTCTGTTGCCTCTTCCAGTGCTGAACAAGTTTGAGGTTGTTGCATAGCAGGAAGCAAACCAGTCAGGTCTTTCCACTTTCCAGCCTTTAAAAACTCCTCAGGGAGTTAACCCATACCTGTGGGTTGGAGGCTTACTCCACAGGAATGATTTATTACTGTAAATTTGTCCATAGAGTAGCTTGCATCAGCGGAAAATCTCCTGGATATTTCTACCTTCCAGGTAACTAGGAGATCCTGCTTGGCTCCAGCAGAAGTAGGCAAATGGCATTTTTCCTGTACTTGTCCTGGCTGTCCATCTAAGCTATGCAAAGCACTTCTCCCCAAGTAGCTTTGCTTCCCTGATTGCCTCAAGGCTTGAAAAATTATTTATTTAAATTCTTGTAAGAAATGACTAACTTTGCACAAGCTTGAATACACTTGAATGTATCATCTATGACTTTATGGCTATAAAGCCTCCAGTTGGAAGGGAAATGGTTAGAAAAAGCTTGTGGTGTTTTACTATGTAAACTAGCTGTATCAGATAAGCACTAAATTTACCTTTTTTTTTTTTCAGTCAGGTCAATTCAGTGAAGATATGATTCCTACTGTGGGTTTCAACATGAGAAAAGTTACCAAGGGTAATGTTACAATAAAGGTATGTTACTGTTGCTGACTGTCTCTCTTTAAACCTGTGCAAAGCTGTCTTCAGCTTCTAGTTTAAAATGTTTTGCTCTGTTTTGCTCCCACCATTGGGACAAATATAGGAAATGAAGAGGCTCAGCTAAATCCGTCAGATAACTTAAGGATACACTTATGTTTATTTATTAGGTTTCTTAAATGAGAATCTGTGTGTTGTTTCCAGGTTCATGGACTAGTTTAAACAATGTTGCAATAGTGCTTTTTTACTTTAATCTGAATTAATTTTCACATGCTTAGGGCCCAGAGATCCACCTTTCCTAGTCATCAGTATTGTTTAATGGAACGTTTACGTAAAAATAAAAATTTTAAGTCAATATATCTTATATTATTTTCATGTATACTACAGCGTGTAAACTTAGTACACAGCTATGTTCTTGCATTTGGTATAAGACACTCCAGTTTGCATCTTATGCTATTGGACCTGCTAGCTTTGAGCAGCTATATGAGGGATTATGTCTGTTCTGATATGTGAGAGGTCCTGCAGCTGGCCTAAGGAGAAACGAAAACCCGTGTTTTGATTTCTTGTTGTATCTTTGTGTGGCATGTTTAAATATAGTTCATGGATAAATCGTCTTTCTCCCCTTGCCTTAAGATATGGGATATAGGAGGGCAACCACGATTCCGAAGCATGTGGGAGCGATATTGCAGAGGAGTTAATGCTATTGTGTAAGTGTCATCTTCTTTCAGCTAGTACTGAACTTCAGATTTGCTTCTCTTCTGCGTGTAGCCTTTCTGACAGTGCATGCTTGACTCAGTAGTACTCATTTTAATTTTGAAACTACTGCAACCATGTTGACCTCTTTTTTACCCTTAAGTTCAGGGCTCAAAATGGGTTATTTTCTTATCAATGTCTGATCTGGAGTGCTAACTACTTCCCATCTGAACTGGGTGGCAGTGCTGTCTAACCGAAAGAATCTTTCATCTACTCTGATCTTAAAGAATTTTTTTAAAAGAGCCAGATTCTTTGCTCAGAAGACCTAGCTTTGTTTAAAGCCTTGTAGCGTATGCTCAAAACTGACAGTATAAAGGAGGTAGTTCAGTCTCGCTAACCTTAAATTCTTTTTAAAGCTACATGGTAGATGCTGCAGATCGTGAAAAAATAGAAGCCTCTCGAAATGAGCTGCACAATCTTCTAGATAAGCCACAGTTACAAGGAATCCCTGTAAGTATTATTGCCTTACACAGTATTAAACCTGATTGAGGAATGTGCGTAACTTCAACCCTCAAGTCTGGCTTGAACTCTTAAGTGTGAGGCCTAACCTTACTGCTTAGTATAAGCATAAACAATACAGAAGTACAGAATAAGTTTGAAGAACCTTAGCTGAATGTCTATGGGGATTGTTCTCAGTTTTATCAGCTGATGTGTTCTCCTGCTTGGTTTATGCACACAAGTTGTTTGTACCCTGTTTTTTTCCTGTGACTAGGTCAATCTTCCTTATTGATCTGGTTTAATAGTGAATGCCTTGTTCTGTTAGATTTAATAGCCTAGTGCAGACTGCTTGTCAGACCCCCCTGAAGTTTGCTGTTTGTGGGATTTTTTAGGGGATATTGATTTTTTTTGTTTTAAAAAAAGCAAAGCTGAAACCCTTTCCTTCTGTTCTGTATTTCAGGTTCTAGTACTTGGAAATAAGAGAGACCTTCCTAATGCTTTGGATGAGAAACAGCTAATTGAAAAGATGTAAGTCTAACCCACCCTAAGAAAGGCTACTTTAACTCAATAAATGAATTCATGTACGTGAGGTTGTTAGATCAAGCAGCTTGCGTTTTTATGGGGAAAACCCAGCAACAGGAGGTAGCTGAAACATTGCACAGAAACAGGTTATGGGGAGAAGGTGAATTGGAACACTTTAGATTCTCATTATAAGAGCCCTTGTTATAAGTGAATGTAAGTTGAAATGTTCTCTCTTTTGTAGGAACCTTGCTGCTATTCAGGACAGAGAAATCTGCTGCTACTCAATTTCTTGCAAAGAGAAAGATAATATAGGTAACTATTATCCTAAACTGCTAAGCATTGTGAAGAACAGTCAGAAGATGAACTGGGGGATTGTAACATGTAAATACAATCTTCATAGCTTCAGAAAAATGGTAACAAATCAAAGAACAATGTGTAAGTCTAGTGGTTAAGTTCAGTGTAACTCCTGATCACATTGAGAAAACTTAACTGGTATTGAAGTTGTAGGGCTTGTAGTTATCAAAAGACATGTCAGTCTTCTGTAAAGTCTGCTGCCTTTCTTTAGTTTGCAGTAAGTAGCTGAGTCTATGGTCTGAGCTTGGTCTAAACAATTTCATACTTTCATCAGTTACTCTCATCTCTGCCTCGCTTCATGAGGCTAGCAAGTACTTGCAGAAAGTTCTTCCTCAACATTCTCTTTAAATCATTGTCTTCCCTTGTTGTCTTTTTGTTTTGTTTGTTTTTGACTATGCTAGTCACTACTTCATACAGCCAAGCAGTAAATTTTTCTGGTGCTGACATCATTTGCTTTAGAATTCTGGAATTTGAAGGCAGACACCATAGCAGTGTGTAATAATACCAAGTACTTGACATTAGCATTGTAAATAAACTGAGGAATCTCAACTGAATGAAAACATAGTACTTAACACCTGCCATCCTTTTCTTCATGCCTTCTTGTGGCTGCTGTGAGATGAACACTGTTTCACTGATGGACTGTTACTGATGATTAAAGCTTCAGGCTGCTGGTCACAGGAACAAGCAATAGAGGATACCTGAACTGCTTTATATTAAGGACTTAGCTTCTTTCCAGGAAAAATGAACAACCTGTTAAACTCTTCTGACTTCTTATCCCCTGTCCCCTTGCCATCAGTTAGATTCAAACATGGTGGATGGGAGAAGCAGATACTCCATTCTGTCATATCTTACACACAAGGCTTGTGGCACAGCTGAGCTGTGATGCTATACGGAAGGTGCTGCTGGAAGCGTTGGGCTGGTATGATGCTAATGCATTTCATTTCCCTAAGAGACAGTTTTTTAAGCATGGAGAAGCTTGATGCCTTCTACTGGCATCCAGTGGATCCATCAAACTGGCTCTCCAGTGTTGATCTAGAGGTAATACTGTGCAATACTGAAGTGTCAGATTAAGGGATGTCTTTTTCTTAGAGGTGTAGTAGTTGACTGAGGAGTGCAGATGTCTGAGGTAGTTCCTTTAAATGTTACTTAAAGGGTATTGTGTGGTTACAGGACCGAAGCATGAAGAGCAGGCATTCAGAATGTTGATCTGTCATGGACAAACCAGTAGAGTAGGGCTGTATATTCCTGCCATGTACTTGAGGACACTGGCACATCAAAGTGATGCCACATGTGCAAATGCAGATAGACACCTGAACATGGAACTTCTCTTCTCTCTCTCTCTTTAGATATCACGCTTCAGTGGCTTATTCAGCATTCAAAGTCTAGAAGAAGCTGAAGTCTTCCTGGAATCTCCAGTACCAGTTGGCCATAATCTTGATTGTCCACTTCCCTCCATAATGAGATATTACCCAAGAACCCTGTATCAAGAAAATCTGCCTTTTCACGGTTCATTTCTCATGTGCACTGCTGAAGACTTGTATTCCTATTCTGTCACAAAACAACTAGAGTTGTCATGATAAAGTCAGCACAAATATTTATTTTACAACCATCTGTGGTGGGAGGGCTGGGGGGGAGCTTTTTAAAAAGAAATATCTCTCTGTCATGTTAACTATGATGGTACACTCTGTTCTGGTTTTTCAGGGCCAGGTTTTTATATGATTTTCAGCAAGTGTTTTATTTCTAGTATTCAGTGGCTTGAAGATGCTGATGCTTGACAGCATTGAGATTCTGTAAGATGCCACATACAATAGTTAGAAAACATTTAAGCGTGAGTTGTGGGATACTGATTTATCTCACAAATGCATGTGATGTGTGTATGTAAGCAGAGAAATGGAGACTGTAGAGGGGAGCACAAGGCATAGATCAGCATCACTAATCTACAGCTGAGATCATATCCTGTCACTTAAAAAAGAAAAATTTCATGATGAATTAGCGAAGAGTCAACTGTTTAAAATCATTTTGTTGCTTCTGTTTAACATTTGTGTGGGGGATGGGAATGGACTGTTCTGTCAAGCTTTCAAAAAATGGAGTATTCCAGCATGGAAACTAATTGCTAGGAATATCAGACTTTGTTCAAATACATTTTTCTATCTACAGATATTAATGGTCTCTATCTGAAACCAGAACACATGTTCTGAGCAGCTGCATGACACTTAAATTACTGATGTTTTTGTATAGAGTCAATTGTTGATCTTTAGCACAATATCTGCATATTTGTCTAGTGTCTCTCCTGCTCATGAAATGGCCGGGCACAGTTTCACCTGGTGCTATGGAACATCTAGGCTATTGTGACAACTCTAGACCTGCCTGCTTTCTTGATGTAACCATGTGCAAAGTCTGTAAGTTGCAAGATGAAATGTTCTACTGTGTCAAAGCACAAGAGAGCCAATGAATCGATCCTGTTTCTTGACTAGCTCCTACCATATATCGAAGTATGTATAAACTAAAGATTGTAATGTTTTTGTAGCTTTACTTTCTCAAGACTTCAGTATATTTAAAGGGACAGACTTGTTAGGACTGGTTTGCTCATACAGTAATGTCAGTGTAGCTTACTAGTGTATGCAAATACATGGTACACCTGCTTGTGTTGCCTCACACTGTGTGTGATTCTTCACCTAAATGTAGTTTGCATTATGTTGGAGTCTTTGGTCGCAAACACTGTTTAGTCCATATCAGTTATGACAAGCCAGTTTTAATTTAGACTTCCATGGCCTTACTGTCCTGTACAAACTATCGCACTGTTGCACAGACACTACATGTTGCCTGCATTCAGTCTGAACTTGCATTTTAACTTTTTGTCCCCTTTCAGTTCTCTGAAGCATGATCTCAATTAATTCACACTCTGGTGCTGTAGAGGAGAAGGTATATTAACTTGCTGTAGTCTATAGTTCACCAGGAACTGCTACAGTTACTTTTATTTAGCAAACTTGCTTGTGCCTAAAATAAGGAAGCTAAAGTAGAATGTGTGAATCTTTGTGGGGGACCAGGTCACTGTTTAGTTAACTGGCCTATAGCTAAACTTGATGTGTTTGGTGTTTATATACTTCACTGCTTTCAGCGTTTATGGCACCCAAACACTACAAATTGTTAACCTGTGCATTACTCTCTGCATGTGAACGACTTATACAATTACTGAACTTTGTAAATACGTGATTTTTTTTATTTAGGTGGATGCATATGTTGGTTTACTGCTCTTCAGCTTTATTCAATAAACTTATGTTTTGAGGGTTGTATTGACACTTAACTGACTGACGAGTTGATGTGGCTTAACTCATGGCACTATGGGGTGTGTGTCTCCTCTCCCACAAGATTACTCGGGGGGATTAAGGCTTGGTAAATAACCAAGCTTCTGTATGTTCTGTGGTTCAGCTATTCAAGTGAAATGCTTCTAAAAAACTACCTTTCAGGCCTGGGGGTTTCTTAGCTTACATGAGCAAGCTTAGCAAGTCAGTCTTGGCAGACTTCAGTGCAGCTTTGTGTTCATGAAAAGCACTGGTCAGCTGAAGGGTCTTAAGTAGGGTCAGCCTTCTGCAGTTCTGTTTTCAGGAGAAATATGCATGTGTCTACAGGCTTGTGCCTTGTCAAGCCTTGAGTGAAACCTTTGCTTTTCTAGCACAAGTGTCAGATCTAGTAGTGCCTGATCGTTCACTGTCAATTAAAGTGTAAAGATCTTTAGCTCACTTGAAAGTGAGTCTTTTGTTGACTGAGGTTTTGAACAAAATCTCTTGTGATTTTAAGCTGAAGTTACACTGAACTTCCCAAATGCTTTGTTGCAGTAATTTTTTGGGGTCACTGATTAACTTATAGGACTGTATGTCGATAATAATGGTAGCAAATTGGATGTCTACTATTCATCAGGGCTTACCTCTACATAAACTTTCAAACTTACTGAGCTGTAACAGGCTTAGGTTTTAGGCTTGCATACCGGTCAGTTAGCATCCTTCACCTGTAGCTCAGCTGGTGGGAAGGGCTAGTGAACTGTTGAGTAAAAGATCATGTGTGTATTTCTGCAGTTGATGAGAGTTCCCTGCATGCAAAACATGCTGCCTGGGTTAATATTCAAAGCAAAATGCCTCTAGACACAAAAGCTGAAAACTGTTACTGCTGTAAGATTTATCACCGTGGTCAGTCTGATACTGGTACTAATCACTTAAATCACCTGTGGCGTGAACATAGCCAACAGCTGTTTGCCTGATGCTGTATTTAAGTAATAGTTTCTGCTTCTAAATACAACTAGCAAGAAGAGCTACACTGGCCAACATTTGTAGTGCTTTACTAAATGACTCCACCTAGGTTTTCGCAGCTATTCTGTTACGGTTTTCCATATGCCTTTAGTTACTCACATGGCAGAAATGTAGACCTCAAAGAGACTTTTAGAATCCCATGCAGAGGATTACATTTTTTCCTGTTTCTGAGCTTGGTTCACTTGAGAACTGCCTTTATTTTGAAAGAGAAGCACAGTGTAATATGGCTTTCCATAGAAGTGAGGCTGCTCTCTCCACTTTTCAGCCTTGAACTGAAAGATCTGTTAACTCATGTGGCACAGTCCAGTCCAAGGTTAAACCTTTTCTATTCTAATAATGGTGTAGAGCCTAAGTCAGGCAAATACCAGTGTTGTCTGCTGAGCCTGGATGCTATAGCTATGTTCTGCTTCTAGAAATCTGCCAGACCAGTCTAATATCTCATGATGGTTATGTGTCTCAGATTCCATAGTGAGCCCAGACAGTAAAAAGAGGCTGACTGAATTTCTCCCTCTCTTCAAAATATGAAGTTGCTTTGGAGGTTGCATTTTAATAGCGTAAATCGTGGTACTTAAACATCAATAGCTGTAGTCCTGAAACTCTGTTGACATATTTGCAGTAGGCCTTGACCATTGGCATGTTGAGAAATGTGGATCTTATGGAAAGGCAAACACTGAGCCTGAGAGAGCTCTTGGTTGTGAATATGCATGCAAGCTAGTCACCAGTTATACCTTTATGACTGCATGATCTGTTGGTGTTGTATGGCATCCCAATAACTAAATTTAAATAGCCATCGACTAAATAATTGTTGGTTTTCTTCAGTATGAATTGATTGATTGTACTGATCATAGAGCAGCATGTGGGAAGAAACGTTTGTGCAGGCACCCACAGTGCTGGGCTGTGTGAAAGTTTTCCTTAGAGCGTTAACGTCCTGTTGATGCTAGTGTGGATGGTGGTTTCTTTAAGTGCAATTACAGTGCAGTGTAATTCTCATCACCCCAAGTAGAGCTGAGTGTCTTAGCAGTTGCACAGAGCAGTTCTGTCCTACCTACCACTTGGCAACATGGAAAATGCACAAATATGGAGCTGTTTCATCATCTGTAGAAGTAATAATGTAATTTCTTATTAATTTGTGTTTTCTCATATCTTTATGGAAACAAGTTGGAAAGGTGGTCATTTTTGGATGCTGACATATTAAACTGCATAATCTTCACTTTCTGGTAGAAGAAAGGAGGCCAAAGAAAATGCCTTAAACAGTCTCTCTGGTTAAATTAATATAGGAATGTTGTGCAGGGATCTATAATAACTTGAAGTATGACTTAGCTGGATTATCAAGCTTTTAACTTTTTAAAGGTTTAATTTTATAGTTCCTGTGGTTGTGCAATGGCATGTCATGATTTGCTTTGTGTGTTTACTGAATCTGAAGAATAGTGCTTTGTCCTGGTAGTGTGCCCCAGCACTGCTCCCTGCTGGCTTGCTGTTGCACTCACCCTGACTCTGAAAAGCTGTGTGAATTCGAAAGGGGGTGCAAATCAGGTTATTTTAAGCTGTCTTGCTAAAAGTGGTGCATTGCCAATAACACGAACAGCAAAGCAATGAATTGTGTTAAAGGAGAAGTGCTGTGTGGATGCCCGAGACTGGTATGTGCTTCAGGACTTGTATTCCCCAAACTTTGAGTGTAGAATGACTTGTCTCGCTACATCATAAACCTTCAATAAGTGCTTTAGCACTACGGATGCTGAGTGTTTAAGTATGCCTTGGGGAAACATTGGGTTTTTCTTTGACATGTCACTTGAATGGCAAACAGGGAATGGCACTCAAAGGGGGTATATGCATACTCTTTCAAAGGAGTTTTTATTTCTGTCACAGTGGAAGGTAGGTAAGTAGACCTTTGTGCCAGGATTAGTGCCTTTTAATTATGACATTAAAGGTTTATTCTGTTAAAGGCAACACCTATCTTTGTGATCATTTTGAAGTGCTTCAATAAAAGTGTTGTTGAAAAATGTCCTTTTGCATATTCATCTCTAGTAGTACAGCTGCTTTTATTATTGGTGAAAATACAGAAAAAGCCCTCATTACCAAATTGTGGGAAACATTGTCACAGCTAAAGTAAACACATCTATGCTACTTTATTTTCTTTTTAAATAATCTGTGAGTGGAGCAAACAGGTTCTATCCTTGAAGCACTCTAACAATGAAGAAAGGAGGTGGTATCACTTCCATGCAGGCAAGTATGTACAAGAAGTAAATTAAAGTGGTCTTTCCTGGTCAACTTGGGAAACTTTGTTTTAAACAGTCATAAACAAATGATCTAGAGTTTATGAATGAGGCTAAATCCAAGTGAATTCTAAATTTCATGGGTTTGTTTAAAACAAAAATAGTTGAATGCTGTTGCTGTTGCCTTGGTTGGTTTGTGCTGTGTGTTAGGAGAGTGGTTTCTGTGGAGACTGTTAAGAGTGTTAACTATGCAACTTCATCTCAAGAGAGCGACCCTGAGCCTTGTACAGCTCAGTGAGGGAAGGACTTCTGGAGCAGTCTGTCTGTGAAACTATCATTTCTCATTATGGCTTTGCTTTAGGTGCTGAAAATACTTGTTGGTCTCATTTGTGTTTCTCCAAAAACACCTATTGGGTAGAAGTTCCTAAACCGTATTATTTAACAAACAGATCAAGTGCTTGAGCGGAGAAAGAAAAAGCTGTTGTAATGTGTAAAAATTAAAGCTAAACTCAATTTTCTCAAGAGTCTCAGTGAAGTAAACTAGTAAATTGCTTCTGTATAATTGATTGTGTTAACTTGGGATGTGGAAAGATATTTATCTTCTCAACAATGAGTAATATTTCTCATTTTTTAGAGTCAATAAATGAATGCCTTTATTGGTGTGAGTAATATTACTTCATAAGGGGAAAAATACTAAAAAGAGGCGTGAACTCCAGAGTCTGTGGAAAGGAACGGACAGAACAACCCCTGGCTGCTGTGTTTGAGCAAGCTAGAGGATTTTAACAGGAGCTGGCAAAGTACAGGCTGAAGACAAATAATGAGTGTCTGTGCATGTGTCCTCAAATATTCCTCCTCCCCTTACCTATCAAATTTATTCGTAACTGTCATGCAGAGCCTTGATGAAGGGACAAGATGCTGACGTGCATGCACCAGCCCTTCGGGATGGGGCAGTTGTGCTGACAGCCGTGGTTAGCAGCGATGATGTGTGGTTTTCTGGGGTAGCTCAGAGATGTCTCCTTACTTCCTCAGATGTAGTTTCTTTCTCTCCTTTTTTTGTCCTTCTGGCTGTCTCAGCGGTTTTGGTTTTACCGGCACCGCCTGACTCCATTCTCACTTTCACACCTACGCTTTGCAACGGGCCTTGGGCTGATTTTCTATTTTTGCTCCTTTCTGAAAGCTCCAGCTGCCGCGGCCCTTGCCCTTTGCCCGGTTCCAGTTCCCACCGCGCCGCCGGAGCGGTTCACCTGTCGGTGCTACCTTGGCCGAAAAGAAGCTCTGCACGCCCTCCAGCTCCAGTCCTGCGCCTCCCCTAGGGGTTCCTGCCCTTTTCTCCTCGGCCCTTTAAAGCCGCGCTGGGTCCCGTGAGCGGCAGCTGCTCCCGCCTCCGGCCAATAGGAGCGGGTGGGGACGTACTGGTCGGCTCAGCCAATAGGGCCACGTGCCTCCTCTCAGCCAATAGGAGCTGGACTGGCGAGCCACGTGCTTCTCTATTCCGCAACTAGGAGCAGGGCTGGTGGGCCACGTGCCTCATCTCAGCCAATAGATGTCGGACTGACGGGCCACGTGCTGCTCGGCTCGGCCAATAGGAGCAGGCGGGCGGCTCCGTGCCCTCAGTGTTTCGTTTCCGCCGCTGAGGGCGAAGCGGCGCGGCTGGCGCTGCCGAGCGGGGGGGAGCCGCGCGGTCCCTTTGAACTATGCGCGGGCCACCATGCAATGGCGGTCGCTGCTGCTGGGGCTGCTGCTGCTGCGGCTGGGGCTGCAGGCGCTGCTGACGCTGCTGCCCGCGCTGGCTCCCGGGCTCTGCCTGCGCCGCCGCTTCCCGTTCCCGTCGCCGCACTGGGGCTCGCTGAGGCCGCGGAGCGGCGGCGCGGCCGCGGGGGACGAGTACGAGCGGCGTTACAGCGGCTCCTTCCCGCCGCAGCTGCGGGCCCGGCTGCGCGACGCCGCCCGCGGCATGTTCGTCTTCGGGTACGACAGCTACATGCGGCACGCCTTCCCCCGGGACGAGCTCGACCCCCTGCACTGCCGAGGCCGCGGCCCCGACCGCCACGACCCGTGAGTCGCCGGGAAGGGGCGGGAGGGTGGGGGGAGACGATGCACGCTGGGCGCTGACGCTCCGCTCTACCTTTCCAGCTCCAACCTCAACATCAATGACGTGCTGGGGAACTACTCGCTGACGCTGATCGACGCGCTGGACACCCTGGCGGTGAGTCCTGGAGAGGCTGAGGCCGTCCCCTCCACACCGGGGGAGCTCGGGGATCCGTGTCCCAGCGAACTGCGACATGCAGATAGCTCTAAAGGCACGTTAATGTAGCTAGGTGTACGGCTGGGGGGTGATTCTGCTAATTAAACTGCGAAGACAGTCTCTTAGGAGGATACAGATATGCAGATGTGTGCAGAGAGCAATTCTGCTAGTTAAACTCTGAAGGCAGTCTCTTAGCAGGACACAGACACTCGTGTCCGAAAGGTTGAAGTCAGTTGGATCTGAGAGGTGAAGTCAGTGGTTTGAGAGGTGAGAGGCGCCCAGTGCTCTTGAACGTGGTGCCAAGGGAGGTTTAGGCTGAACATTAGGAAAAAAGTGTTTAGTGGAAAGGGTCATTGGGCACTGGAACAGGCTGCCCAGGGAGGTGGTTGGGTCACATTCCACGGAGGTGTTTAAGGGATGAGTGGATGAGATGCTGGGTGACATGGTTTAGTGTTTGACGGGAATGGTTCGACTCAGTGATCTGGTGGATCTTTTCCAACCTGGTGATTCTATGACTCTTGCTTGCTCCATTCTGTTAGTCTGGCTGTGAGCAGCAAAACCAGCACCTGTTGCAATTCGCCAGGTGGCTTATTCCCAACCAATTCTGGTGTGGGAAAACAGGAGTCAAAGCTCACTGTCAGGCACAGAGCTTTGTTTAGCATGGCTGTGAAACTGCAGATCTCGGTTGTGGGATGGTTGGATTGATCTGGGAGCATGGTTGTGAGCTGTCACCTTGATAGCAAGTGTGCTGGAACAGACTTTGAAGGAAAGATTTAAAGGGGAAATGGGGGCATGCTACAGTGTTAATTTCTTCCATGTTCTCTTGAACATGTGTCTTGCTAGGTTCACCTGCCCTGGTACTGAACAGCTATGGATAGTGTTTTTTGCTCTGAGGTTGAACTTAGAACCACAGAAGGTCTGATATCTGGAATTGGCTCCACGTTAAAAGAAAAAAAAAAAGCTAATGGAGGTGAAGAAGAGGGGTGAATGTAGAGAGGCTTGGCGCAAGGAAGAAGGCAAGTGCAAGTTTCAAACTGGAGGGAGTTACTCCATGGTGGTTTTGAAGCACATGCTGTGGGATAAGTGCTGTGTAGTCTTTGCCTGTTAGTGTTGGTAATGCAGAAAGTGCTGATGTTTTATGCAGAGCTGCTGACAGAAATAGAAATCGCTTCATAGCATGAAGATGTTAAGACATTGTGAGGTACCAGTTAATATTTTGATGAACTTCAAAATAAAATATCTAATAGTTTCTAAATTGGAGGTTGTTAAATCCTTCACGTCTGAGAAGGTGGTGCTGGTTGTGTATCGGGTATTATGCATGCAGGGAAGGGTGAGAGTACATGGAGATGAATCAGGAGAGATTTTCAGAAGGGGCAGAAGAAATTTCAGAGCACTTCCCCATGGTTCAGGTGACATCTGTTATCATTCTGGTGTTCAGGAAGAGTGGATCGAGCTGGAATCTGCATGGGTTGCTGAGAGATGTGTCAGGAGGAGAGTTCATCTCATCCGATCGGAGCTCTTTCAGTTGAACTGTTTTCTTTGGCAGAGAGGACCTGAGTGGCGTGTGAGTCTGTAGGGAGAGCAGTTAAAGGACGGAGGGGAAAAGCTGCTTGTTGCCTGTTAAAACAGACCATTATATTCATTTCTGGTAAACCTTGATGGTAACATGAGAAGCAACTCAGTTTTATGTTGGTAGTACCAATAGCATGGTGTAATGGAGAAAGCCCCTTCCCTGAACTCCTTATACATGTTTATAAGACCCTTATGTGTTGTAGTCACATTTTTCCAGCCAGTATGGATTCTCGGCCTTCTGACATGTGGTCAGGGCCCTTCAGTACATGGGATCCTTAGTGTGTTTCTCTTCTTGGGGAGTGGGTGGTGTGTGCAAGCACTATAGGTGTGCTTGTGGTTACAAGATACTTCCCATTGCTGTGGTGGAACCGCAGCTGTGCGGTGAGGAGCTCTCAGCTGTTTAACTGAACATGGCAGTAACGAATGGAACTGAAAGCAGGAGGTGAGGAAGAAGTTGTTTTTAACTGAAACAACAGTTAGGGATCCATGCTACGTGGCTTATGGTGTGTTGGCTAGACAGCTACCTTCCCGTCCTCTTTCTCTGGTAGCTCACTATTCTATCCGTACCTCTTGGGGCAGCATGTAAATTTTTTCTCAAATGTAAGATCTCCTGGGCATGGCATGCAGTGTTGAACCACAAGCCTGAGAAGTTGGACTTCTCTGGTCAAATGAATGTCAAATAATTGTTCTGCAAGTTGTGTTACTTTTTAAGCTAAATGCAACTCTTAAACTGATAAGCAGTTAACTCATTCCTGTGCTAGATCTCAAGTGCTGCTCTAAGAGATCAGCCACAGGGCTCGTGTTGGGAGTGGGAGAGTACATGAGTGCAGAGATTAATGTAGTGAACAAAAATATATCTTTGTGGATTTGCCTGTTATAACATACTTTTAAACAAATGCGCTTTTACATGTCAGTAGGATGAATAACTTTCTGGCAAGTTTATTTTTCAGGAATTTGAAGCACTCTGTTCCGTATCTTGTTAATGACTGTTGGTCTGAAGCCTGAACTTGCTGTTGTCTTTTCTAACCCTCGTCTGAAGCAACAATTGGACAAAATAGTTTTGTTTTTATGTAAAAGGTAATGGGAAACTCGTCAGAATTCCAGAAAGCAGTGAAATTGGTGATTGACACGGTTTCATTTGACGAAGATTCAACAGTCCAAGTTTTTGAGGCAACTATCAGGTATGTTGCTCTTAGTTTCTGTCTTTAAAACAGTAACAAGGTCAGAGTATTGGTATGCATGTACAGATAAACTAAAGTACAGTCATTGATAAAGATATCTTTAGTAGGCTTTATTCCATATTGCTTTTTAACCTTTTAAAAATATTCCATTCTTTCATAATTAAAACAATTTAAATGAGTCACATGTGAGTTGAAGCAGCGATACAATGGTAATCTCAACTGTTTGGCTTCCAGACTGCTATTTTTGTTGTTGCTTTTGCAGCAGAGACTCAATAACTTTTGTAGAACAAACAGTCCTGCTGACTGGATTTTCCCTATTTTTCTTCCATGGACCTTCTGTTTGCTTTCACTTTTGTTTTAGGTGAAAAACAAGCCTGTCTGTCTTGGAGATGAGTTTAAGATACTGTCTGATTTTAAATGGCTTCATTTTTTGAATGTCTTAAATTATTCAGTTGCTGCTTAACTAGGGTAGGCTTTCTTTTTTCTAAATACTAAGTTGATCTAACAGTCTTGCCATATACGGGGCAGGGAGGTCTTCACTTATAAATAGACTTGGTATGTTGTAAGGAGCTACTGGGCTAGGTAAATTTTGCAGAACCACGTTTTGGGTTTACTGTGGGTGACAGTGACAAGTAGCGTGACTTCCATATGTTTTCACTACTGCTGGGGGGAAAAGCTGATATCTTTCTGTAGTGTCTGTAACGTGCACAAAGTACTACTTCTGTTACTAGTATCGTGTTTAAGAACTAGTTTCAGATCAGATGTAAAAATTGAAGATCTCATCTTTTTCTCTTAGGGTTTTGGGAAGCCTACTTTCTGCCCACATCATAATTACGGATACCAAACAGCCTTTTGGTGATATGACCATTAAGGATTATGACAATGAACTGTTGCATATGGCTCATGATCTAGCAGTGAGACTACTTCCAGCCTTTGAAAACACCAAGACTGGAATTCCGTACCCTCGGGTAAGTGAGCATAACAGCACAGGGGAGAAATAATCGAGTAGCAGTTCACCTGTCTTACAACTCTTAATTCCATGCTCTCCGTGCTCCTTTACACATGCTCATAGGATATTGAATATGGTCTAGGTTACATTAAAATGGCACAGAAGGGAAACTGCACTAAATTATAGTGACATGGATGATATGCATGATGTACAAGGATGCTCTCAGTTTCAAGAACACTAAGTGAAGGGAAGAATAACTTGCATCTCCCTTAAAGAACCTGAACGCTTAGTAG
Organism: Piaya cayana; assembly: GCA_013389865.1. Classification (NCBI taxonomy): domain Eukaryota; kingdom Metazoa; phylum Chordata; class Aves; order Cuculiformes; family Coccyzidae; genus Piaya; species Piaya cayana. The sequence goes on along the minus strand of WAAB01011583.1, from coordinate 37,702 downwards.
AAATGATGAAAAAGTGGTCTGTAATTTGGAAGGACTAGAAGGTAAAAGAGTAGCAAAATTAGGTTTGCCCAGTTTGATCGTGGTGTTATAAAGTTGGAAGACTAATTTCAGGAATTCTTCAGGAATGTTTTTTGAGCAAGAAGTGATAATGCTGGCTTTCCGATTGTATACACGTTCCATGCTATACATTGCAAAAACTAATAAAAGGGCTTCATAATAAGTACAAGACTGCAGATTAGAGCCCAGCTATGTGAAGTGCAACCTGCCTTCTTGCTGCTAGCACTCTGCTTGTTTTACAGGTCAATCTGAAGAGTGGAGTACCTCCAGACTGCATTAATGAAACTTGTACTTCAGGTGCCGGTTCCTTGCTGGTGGAATTTGGTATCCTTAGCAGGCTGCTTGGTGATTCCACGTTTGAATGGGTGGCCAGGAGAGCTGTCAGAGCACTCTGGAATCTCAGGAGCAATAACACTGGATTACTAGGTAATCTTAGAGAATTACAGAACGATTGGAGTTGGAAGGGACCACTGGAGATCATCCAGTCCAAATCCCATGCTAAAGCAGGTTCAGCTACAGCTGGTTGCACAGGAACATATCAAGGTGGATTTTGAATATCTCCAGAGAAGGAGACTCTGCAACCTCCTTGGGCAGCTTCGTGGCAATTACAGTGAATAAGTTTCCTCTCATGTTGATGTGAAACTTTGTGTGCTCCAGTTTGTGTCTGTTACCCCTTGTCCTGTCGCTGGGCATTGTTGAGAAGTTTAGCCACCTTCTTTAGACGCCTGCCCCTTAGATATTGATAAACATCAATAAAGTCTTCTCTGAGGTGATGTTATATTGACTGGCTCCATCTTTTAACGTACCTGAGCCTCCCACAGTAGAATGCCATTGTGCTGCACTTTTTTTTCATGCATTGTAAAATCTATCTACTTCTGTAGCTGTTAAGTCATATTCTCCTTGTGTACTTGTGGTTTCTGTTGACCAAACGGCACTCTGTAATTTCGTAAGAGAAATGGAGTATCTGAATGATTTCTCAGGGTTTCCAAAGACACACTTTTCATAAAACCGGTCAGTGAAGCTGAAGTTCTAGCATTTGCATCCCCGTTAATATAATTTAGACTGTCAGATACTTTCAGGTAGTTAAAACAACACTATTTGCCTGCTAGTTCTTTGGATGAATGCGCTGTAATGCTTTATTTTTATAGTAATCTTTGGTCATTCTTGGTTAACACTTTTGAAGATGTTCTGGTTCTTGACTATTTTCCTCTGATGTGCTTTGTAACTTTAGACTAAACTTTTTATCTGTTCTGAAAGGAAATGTTGTGAATATTCAAACTGGCCATTGGGTTGGAAGGCAAAGTGGCTTGGGAGCAGGATTGGATTCATTCTATGAATACCTTCTGAAGTCTTACATCCTCTTTGGAGAAAAGGAAGACTTGCAGATGTTCAGTGATGCTTATCGGAACATTCAGAACCACTTAAGAAGAGGGTATGTTATTTCATACAAGTATCAAGTCCTTAAGGAAGAGTATTCCAGCAAGATATAAAAGACAAAAAAAATGTAGAAAATCTGTGATTTTTTTTTCTTTAAAAATAAAATCTCGTTTTTGTTGTAGTCATTATGAAAGTAGGTTGTATCCTTCCTTTTGCCTCATAGTCAACTGATTTGTGTAGCATTAGTGGTGCAAAGAAGCCAAGCTGGTTACCATCTAAGTTAGTAAAAGTTAGGCTGAGAGAAGGCTGTAGAACTGCAAAGGAAATATATAAAGTTGGTTGGTTTAGTACTTCATAAGACCTGATCTTTCCTACCATGACTTTTCCATAGAGATTCTGCTGATATAAATTAAGGATATTATGTTATGAATTCAAAATTATTGAATAATCTTTATGAGAGCAGGACTGATGCTGTAGTTTTTTTCAAAATGGCTTTGAGCCTAGCATGATAAATCTGCAGCTCATTCTCTTTGCTGGTGGTAGTGCTGTGAAATGCAGTCTGCATTGTGTTCCTCCAAAGCAGTGAATGTTTACACATGCTTATTTTTATTTGGCAGTCGAGAAGCTTGCAATGAAGGTGAAGGTGACCCTCCTTTGTATGTTAATGTAAACATGTTCACAGGACAGCTGATGAACACATGGATTGACTCTTTGCAAGCCTTTTTTCCTGGACTACAGGTAAACTCATTCTGTTAAAGACTGAACAATGCAGTAGAGGGGTGTCGGAAAGGCTTATTTTAATCTTGGGCTGTGAATGAATCTGAGCATTTTTTGTAAGATTAACTTCAACCTGCAGGTTTACACCTGGCTGCTCTGATAACAGAGTCTTGGAGCAGTTCAACTTCTGCCTTAGCATAACAATATTGGAAGGCCTGATCTGCTCTCTATTAGATTTGAGATGCTTCTTTACTTTTCTCGTTTAAACTCAGCATTTCTATACCACACTGTGAGACTGAGCTCCGCTGGAGCTTTTAGTGTGAAGGAATGAATACATTAGCTTTGGTTTTTTGTGTGGGTTTGTTTTTGGTTTTTTTTGTCTCCCCTTTTGAGGGGAGTGTTTTATTATATGGTATGTTTTTATACAGAGCAGAAAGCGATTTGCTGGCTTTGCAGTATTTGAGTGATCATACTTACGGTTATTGTTATGCCTAGGTATTAATAGGAGATGTGGAAGATGCTATTTGTCTCCATGCTTTTTATTACGCCATATGGAAACGATATGGAGCTCTCCCAGAAAGATACAACTGGCAGTTGCAAGCACCGGATGTTCCTTTTTACCCACTGAGGCCAGAATTTGTGGAGTCTACATACCTCCTTTATCAGGTATTTGACTTTTTCCAGCTTTACAGCTCGTGTTTTGGCAAAACTGTTTTTTGTTCAGGTTGATTTTTCTGTGCCTAACCCTTGGCCTGCTAAAATTTGGTGCCTCTGGATCTGCCTGTCCTTATTCAGAAGTCTCTGTTTAGGCACTAGACTGTTATGCAATTTAGATGCTACGTTGTTTGCTTTAAAAATGGCCTTTTTTAAGACAAATAAAAATGAGACTAAGCAGCCTCTGGAAAAAAAAGCCAGCAGATTTTTATAAGGTAGAGTCTTGTGACTTCTTAAGAGAAATTGTTGAAGTAAATCTAATAGCTTTCCAGGCAGTCTCTGACTAACAGAAGATACAGTAAACTAAAATAACCTTGTGTCTGCATGAGAGAGTTTGAATTTACTACAGGTTTTATTTGGATTTGCACTAAGGCAAATGTGAGAATCTTGCACAGAGTAGTCTAAGGTATGTTCCTATAAAGATAAATTTACTGTAACACTCAAGAATCTACTATTACTGGGATTCTGTCGCAACTTATTTTTACAAGATTTCAAGATTGCTGACTCTAACTTGTCTGTCTTTCTTACTTTCTTATTCAGGCCACGAAGAACCCCTTTTACCTCCATGTGGGAATGGATATCCTACAGAGTTTGGAAAAATATACAAAAGCAAAGTCAGTCTTCAGTTTCCTGTGTCTTCTCTCACTGCTATATATTTGTTATATAAATATTATATAGAATCCAATATGCCAAATGTAGGTAAACTAGGAAACTCAACCTTCCACCAAAGCCGTATAAAATTATTTATTTATTGGACAGTTACTTCTTTCTCCTCTGATAATGAATACAATTTATACCTTCAGAATCCTATAACTACCTTTTAAAATGCATTGTTGATGATCAGTTGCTAAAAACTGGTAAAATTAGTAGATGTGGGGTTTTTTGTTTTTTGTTTTTTCTATGGCTCTTGCAAGAATAACTCTAACCTCCTGGGTCCTGTTGTTTAACTAAACTGGAGAGATTGCCCCAAGCTAGATGCTATTGTGTATCAGCTTTCTTCTCAAGACAAGGAACTGTGCTCTTGACTATGATACTGAGTATCTGAACATCTTGCAAGATTCAGGGGAGATAGCAAATTTTTATTCAACTGTTGATACTGCTTTTTGTAGACAAGTCTGTACTAAGCATAGGACAGTATAAAACAGTGCAGTGCTGCAGCTGATGCTGTGTAGAGGAGTTGACTGAAAGAATCACGAGTACACTGTGTGATGGCTTACAGCCTTGTCATTTGTTAAGCCTTGGTGGAAGAGTAGGTAGCTTGGGAAGAAACCTTTGCATGAGAGCAGATTTTTGGAACTGGGTTTCTCATGTGCTCAGTATGGGGAATTTACCTGTTTTGTGGAAGGTGCCTTGACAGCATCTTGCTTCTTGGAGAGGCTCTTGGTAAATCTGCATGATGGAATGGATCAACCAGTGTCAATAATTACATTCCCATCAAAATACTGGAAGCCAATAATCAGAGCTTACTTGTTAAAGAGGCTTGTTTCAATTTAATGTTATCCCTAGTGACAATTGGAATGGTCTGATGCTAAGGAATATATAGGGATTTCTTTGAGATCAGAATGCATGGGAACTAAATCCAAGAAAATCTTAATCCTTGCAGGTGTGGCTATGCTACATTACACCATGTTGTAGAGAAGACAAAAGAAGATCGAATGGAGAGCTTTTTTCTCAGTGAAACGTGTAAATATTTGTACCTGGTATGTGTATATACTTCATTTCCAATATACTGTATTGCATGTGCTGTGCACAAACATGGCACAATGAGGAGGCAGGATATTGTTAATTAGAAACTGCTGAACTCTGAGGAAGAGAGGGGTTTAGGTATTTGAGTGTATCTGAGAACGTGCTGTTCTTCTTTCTTTGCCTCTACCCTGACTTTGGAGGTTTTGAGCTGGAGAGGAAGCAAGACTGAAGGAAGCAACTGCTCAGCTCTGACCTAAATTATTGCTTGTAGCCATTTTGCCTGCCTTGCAACAGACTCTGATTTCTCCTCATCAGGCTTTGGCAGTCACAAGAGAAAGCATTTTAGCCAACATTGAGAACAGTAGTTTAAGCAATCTCCTTTAGCGTAGAAAAACAAATAAATCTGTAACTGAATAGAAACAGTGAATGCCAGCCTAGAAATGCCTGCATAGTGCAGCTTAGAAAAATAAGGCCAGATTAAGTTTCTCTTTTACTCTCCCTTTTTAACTGTTAAAATAAATCCCTTGCTTTAAAACTATTTATTTCTGTTTGCTCTAACAGTAGTTACCTGTTTACCAATAAAAGGTATGCTTTTTGTGTCATCCTTCAGAAGCGCGAGTACGTGTGTTTTGAGCTATTGTTGATGAGACCTGGAGAATGTGGCATGCGTACTGTAGCTGTTTTTCTTATCTTTTGTTTAGTTGTTTGATGAAGAGAACCCACTGCATAAATCTGGAAATAAGTATATGTTTACTACCGAGGGACATATCGTGTCTGTGGATGAACGTTTTCGTAACTCACTGTGGCAAGACATCCTCCCTGGAGAAGAGGACAGCGCAGAAAAAAGTAAACCGAACGACTTAAAGGCTGTCAACTTCAGTTCTAATGTAAGGAATACACAGAGCATTCCTGGTTTTGTTCGCTGTGTAGGGGCTGTATGTTGAAGTGGGTCAGGCAGTAGAAAGAGTAATTTGGAAGTGATATTTTTGGGCTCTGCAGCATTTCCTTTATGAATGTCAAATATCTGAGAAGATCTCTTGTGAAGAACAATTTCAATAGTGGAATGCATGGATTAGGGTAATGCAAGAACAATTATGTTGAAGGTGAAACTTGTCCCTTCTAAGTATTTTGCAGCAATTACTGTTCTTTGTTAATTTATTTCCAATTGTTCTTCCTCTTTTCTTTGCCCTTAAAATCTTCCAGTGTTACTGTGATGGGGAAGGAGCAAAGGAAGAGGGTAGTTTAAACAAAGCTTTTTTTTTTCCTCAGAGTGGTTTTGGGGCATGTAGAGGTGACCTTTCTTAGCTGGGCATCAACTGGGCACAGAGCTATGGACACAGTGATTATTGCCAATCAAAATAGATATGCTTTTAATGTAGAACAATTTAGAAAAATCTCTGCTAGTAGGTTCTAGCATGGTTCCTTCCCTCCTCCCCCCAGTCCTGCAGAAAAAGAGCAGTATTTTAAAAAACATTCACAGTTGTCATAGTGAAGGAAGTCTCAGTTGAATAACAAGCTGCAGTAGTTTGGTGTGTATTTGGAAGCTTGCAGCCTGCACTGAGGAAACACTTGCTGTTCGTTTATGTGCTTTGTGCTGTAAGTTTGCAAAGAATGAGGGAGAGTCAGGACCAAAAGTGCTGCTGGGTGCAGTTTTCTGTACTGGGACAAAATCTGTGATTATTGATGCCGAAATGCCCATTAGATTACAGAGGGTGTGGGATTGTTCTTCATCTTTGGGTTCTTAAAAATACTATCTTTTTTTAACAGTGTAACAGAGTTCCTGATGAGAGGAGATACTTACTGCCATTGAAGAGTAACTACATGAGACAGATTGATCGAATGGTGGGCTTGATTTGAATGGCTCTTCAGAGTAAATATCATATGTCTGGAGAAGCATGGTATTTGGCTGTAGACCTTCCCCTCCTCGCAGTTACACGTCTGCATATGCACTTGGGTATCCCCCATGCTTGTTAGTTTTCAGTTATGGATGTGGAGGGAGACCAAGTTTTCTTATGAGTTCTGTCTTCTGAACTGTGTGGTAACACTGTGTGCCACCTGAATAGAGATTTCTTGTTTTAAGGCTTCCTATGAGAAATGTTTTTGCAAATGAAGGCTGNAAAAAAAAAAAAAGAGAACATTGGCATGTGCCACTTAGCTACCTCTTTGTAGCTGTATTACAAATGTCCCTTTAGAAAAGGGTCTAGTATTTAATTTGAAGAGATCTTGGGATTGGGGAAAGAATGGGAAAGTGCAATTTCTTACACCAAGTTTAATCATTGAATTATTTTGACTAGCAATAAACAATCTTAAATACCACTCAGGTAGGAACCCACTGGTGATGGGTTTTGCTGAAACAAAAATGCTGTATCTAGAATAGTATTTTGAAAAGATAACTCCTGATTGTATAATAAGGTATCGGTGTAGTCATGATATCCCTCGTATGCAGAGTTGTATAGAACTGCACAGTCATGAGAGCCTACAGAAACCAGTAATATTTGTGAGGGGATGGGGGGGTAGGGAAGGGGAGATTGCAAAGTCACTTAGCTGTCCAAGCAGCTAACTTTATATAGCTTAGCTAGCCAGAGGTTCCAAAAGTTTCATTGTTTGCCATATATCTAGTGCCTTTTCAGGAGAGATGCTGCTAAGAACTGGTGTAACAGTACATGAAGAACAAATTATTTTACATTCCTGACAGCATTAATATGTTAGTGCCTTAAACTTTCTTTAATATCAGGAAAAACTGAGCTTGTTTGGAAACATGGCAAAAGTATTTCTGATTAGCTTGTTACAAAATACAGTGAGATGACTTATTTTTATTTTTTAAGATGCTGGAAGAATATCAACTGCTGTGCCTATGTATCTATCATAAAGAATGCTTATGGGCTGGTTTTATTCTCACTGTCCATTCAGTTAGGGCTTCCTCTGCATTCCCCTGTGAATGGAGTTGTAAGAGGTATGCAGACTTCCCTCTGCTACCAGGCAGTTTGGTACATGTCCTCGTAAGAGGTTCACAGCTGCAGTAGCAACTGCTGACTGTAGTGTCACACTAGACTGTGTCTTTTGGTTTCAGTGAGGAATGGTGAAAACGTGCTGTTCCTTCATCCCACCATCTTGAAATACAGCTCAGATATGTTTGAGGAATGAACTTCCAGGAAGAAGGCAGTTGAATTCAGGCAGGGCTGTTGAGGTGAGGGATGAAAACAAACTGAGGCCAAAATGACTTATTCTAAATATAATGGGTTTTTTTTCAGTGATTCCCCATTGCTTACATCTTTTTTACTTTTGACCACAGTTGAAGTAGTTGAATATTGCTGTTGTTAACTTTTTAAATTAAGGCTTAAATATAAGGGCAAACTTGATCTGTATTTTCACCTTTTTATAACAACATGGGTTTTCACAAACCATATTTTGCAACGCAGAACATTTCTAATAAATATGAAGTTAGTGCTGAGGAGTTTATTATTTGAATCTTTTAGTATGCAGATGAATCTCAGGGACTTGATTGTAGAATCTTCTATTCCATGATACTTGGATCTCGTATTCAAGGAAAAAAGCAATCCTGTCTTCTTAGTCTAATTTGTGTGTATTTTAAGGGGAGAGGGGAAGAAGGCTGTGTGGGGGAGGGAGCGGGGAGAGAAATGTGTTAAGATTTCCCAAAACACTGCAATAGAATTGGTTGCTTTGTTATTTGAGGCAGCTGGCAATTCCATCCCCTCTAGAATTGGCTTTGCAAACCTATTACTGGAATGTCTTAGTTGCCTAAATTCAAGGCTTTATAATCCAAAGACATATTGGGAGAGGTTCAAAGTGTAGCTTCTTAACCAGTAAATGTTCCCTGGGCATGCAGGTATGCTTCAGTTTGTAAACATGTAAAGAAGTTCAAGAGTGTGCATAAAGGGGAGTGCTTTCTGCTTATTGAGGGAGGCAGAAAGCAAAAGTGTCTGGGCTTTCTGAGATGCTGGGTCTGATCTTCCAATCATAGCTCTGAAATGAGAAGTAGTGTGGAAACCACATGCAGCATTCCACATTTAATATCTGGCATAACAGATGCTAGGATGGACATTGCCCTAATGTGTTGGTGGCTGCTTCTGGTGTTGGTTTTTCCTTGCAGTTTAGCTCCCTGAATGTCCGTTATATACAATGCGATTGCCTCTGTGTTTTGTGCCTTCTGAAGCTCCTGAACCCTAGTGAGGGTTCCAGCTGAGTGTTATGCAGAGAAATCTGTTTCAGGGTTTTCTTCAGAGAATGAAGTTGCACAACTGTTCTGCCACCGTGCTTTTCCTCCTTGTATATTACCAGAAATAGAGTGAGAGGTGGCTGTATAGTGGGAACGCAGCCTTTCAGGCCTTAGTGACTTGGACCATTAGTTGCAGTGCCAAATATCACATGGTCATCTTCATGTTAGAATTTGTATTGAAATTTGTGTTGCTAAGGTGATCTGACAGTTATCTTTCCATAGGAATGGGGGGTTTTTTTGTCTGCAAGGAGACTGGTGCTGACTACATGGTAAAAGGCTTTGTATTCTTTAATTTTTCTTCCTCTTTGTTTTAAAAATGCTTTGATACATTTTTATTCTGTAATGACAGGGCACGTGTTATACACTAAAATTAAAACTTTTGTATAAGTCATTGATATCAAAATGAGGTTGATAACACTGCTGGAATAACTTGCTGAAACAGACTTTTGTATTTCTTTGTATAATGTGCAATATAATTTTTTCCTAATTAAAAATGCGGTATATGCTTATTTGTTGGTTTTCCATGAAGTGTTTAATTAGGGATGGGAAATTTTTTTAAGAGGACCAAATGCTTTTTCATGAAATGTCCTAAATTTTCAAAACTGAGTTTAAATTTTACAAATCTGCATTAAAAATGGTATATTTGACCACTTCTGTGTATGTTTTTCTTATAATGTAGTTCTGGTAAGGCTGTCATGAAGTCTGCAGGTGATTTCCCAAACACAGGGAAAAGGTGAATTTGAGTGTGTATACCTGATCTTTGCTGTTCACCAGAAAAGGAAACTTCAGCAGTTGAGGGTGACCTGGGTGTAGAGGTGAGTAAAGGAAAATATACCTCAAATCTGTGTTCAAGCAGATTTGTGGTGCTCATTCAAATTGTCTATGACTTGGCCCATCTAGAGAGCTCTAGACCTCTGATTTCAGTAACAGAAGTTTCCAGTCATTTTTCTGGCTCTTTTGTAGGTGTCTTTGGTAATCTTGCGTGTGGAGCATTTCTAAGTCTCCAAGTGTACACCACAAAGTGGATGTGCTGAAAATTCACTTTTTTTATGAGCCAGCCTTAGTCATGAACTGTCGCTGCTAAGAGCATTGCTGTCTGTTACAGCAAATACCGTGTTACTCACCTTAGAGGTTGAGCCCACTGCTGGGTATGTAGTGGAGAAAGGAAAAGACTCACTCAAACAGAACTTAACAGTCGTTTGTCTCCAAGGATAACTTGGCTCTGTCTTTGTCTTAGACCTGGTTAGCTCAGGAACACCTAATTTGAGGTGTGCAAGAAATAGCTTTTAATACCCCTAAGGGAAATGAGACTGCTCATCCATGTCCTTGCAATAACACAAAATAAGTTAATGGCTTGTGAAGGGGTTGCTCTCTGATAAGGGCTTTCTCGCCAGCTTTATCTGCTTTGGTTACTAGACATCAGATGGCTTCTTACGTTTGCTGAATTTTCATCTAATTAGAGCAAAGGATGGCTCTATACTGCCGAAAAATAAACACCCCATCTCCAAAACAAGAAGTTTCTTTCCTTCCATCTTTTCATTTTCATTTGAGTCAGCGTGCTTTGAAAGTAGTGGCTTGGTGTGGAATGGAGAAATTGAGTGTGACAGCATTGAGCTGCTGGCCTTATAAGCAGGTAGCAGAGTCCGGCTAAGTACTGGCCTACCTGCTGATGTTCCCTAATGCCGCTTTCTGCAAGTTGCTCTGTGAAGAACCTTAGCACAGGTGGGAATTCTGCACCAACAACTTGGCTGGGGGTCCTCCAGTTTGTGTATAGCTGTACCTTGGGGAACAGGTCGTGCTGTATTTGAAAACAGGAGCATGGAAACAAATATCTGACCATCACAGGTTTGTTGCTTTTTTTTTTCTTTCTCTCTTGAATTTTTTTTCTTTAGAGACTTTATCTCTTCTGTTGTTTTCTGATTTCTAGTCCTGATTTGAAGGCTGTTTGAAGCTGACAGGGCACTTTGTGTTGTCTGTCTTGATCGATCTGTGTCACAAGAAAAGGTCTATTGAACACTAGTGATTGGATTTTTGCAATGTTTTTTAACTTCTGCTGAATTTTTGAGTGATGATATTTTTGTGCATGTACTGCTAATTCTTCTGGGTTCAGACTTCTAAGTGTCAGTTCTGGAGTAAGCATAAGTGGTCTGAAATTCTGATCTTGAGAAAAGAACCTGGGCTCTAATGTTTTTTACTATGGTTGCGCTTTTACTAGTGGTGTCACTGCCATGAACAACTATTTGCTGAACGTCCTTACCTTGGTTTCCTTATCAGCTGTCAGAAAGTTGATTGCGTTACAGCTCTGAAGTGGAACTGAGTTTGTTTTTTGATCATATTTTCTCTTAACTCCACATTTAAGAAAATACCTCAGAAAAGTAACTTTACCTATTGGTTTTCGAGCAGATTTGAGTACTGTAAGATGATATGTGATAAAAGACCTGAAGTCCAAAAGTGTGTATGAAACGCCTTTGTTTAGTTCGTAGTGCATCAGGCTAATCTAGTATTTTGGCTAAACAGAAATGATTTTGTGTAGCTGCAGGTAAGAACCTTTGGCTTGGGCTCCTGTGCTTGTGATGGCAGTGCTGTAGATCTGATCTGCTTCCACCAGAGACCACTCTTGTGCCACTGTTTGAAGGCTGCTGTCTGTTGCCTAGCAGCAAGACAACAGTAATATCTTTAAGGGGAAGCGTTGGAAAATGTAGTGTTTTAGCTTTGGGGAGCACTGTTTCTGCTTCAGGAGGAGTTCCAAAGCATTAAGGAAAGATGAGTGTGAAAGGCAAAGATGGGTTGTGAAACCAGCAGCCCATCCCAGCTACACTGCTTGCTTGCTGTGGTCTGTGATTTTTGTTCAGGTGTGGATTTACCAGGTTGGGGAAGGAGCTGGAGGAGGTTTAGGCCTGTCTTGTTCCCTGTCCATCTCTCTTGCAACCTGGAGAGGCAACTGTATCGCTCAACTTAAGCATTCATCAAGTGGGTTCTTAAGTTCAGATGATTTCACCCACCCTTTCAAATAAAAATTTTGTGTGAAGAAGCTTCCTGAATGCACTGTGGCTTGATGCTGCGTTCCAGTCTCCACAAGGTGGAATTCCTGTGGCTGGGAGAACTCCAGCGACCTCTATGCGCTTGGGGGAGCATGGAGGTGGGAGTGGTGCCTCCGTTGGCACAAGTCTCCTTGGAGGACATGATTGCACATTTTTAGAGGCAGATCACAAAATGCAGCGGCATTTTTATACTTGAGGCAGGTGCTTTAAAAATGTGAAAAATCAGATTGGAAAAATAAGGGGGAAAAAAGACGACTTCATTAACTTCATTAATTTTTTTTTAATAATTGAAATTACTTAATAGAATCACAGACTACCAGGTTGGAAGGGACCATGCCCTGTAAGGCCCAGAGGCTTTTACAATAATGGCAATCTACATACTATTAATTTTTTATAATGTTCGTTTGGTGGAATAAGTAATTCCTAACATGAATAGCCCTTGAAAGGTACCATGAATCAATTATCTTCATCATGTAATGGTACTGCTAGCAATCTGGTATCACATGGCTTTGTCAAGGAGCTGCGTTTTGCTAATTTCAGATGAAATAAAAAAATCTGGTTTGAAAAAAATACTGCATTTTCCTCCTCTTTTATAGAGGAGATTGATTTTTTTTTTTTAAAGCAGGCTTCAGGAGGAAAAATTAACTCAAAAAGGAGTTTTTAAATAAGCATTTTTAATAGAACAAATATGCCCTTGCTCTTGGTGCTGCTTAATGAAAAAAAACCCCAAATTATGTGATAGCTAGAATTTTTTTTTTTTGCAAGTGATTACTCCTCCTTTCCTTTTGCTTCAGTCCTCACAGCTGAGTGCCGCACAGGCACACCACAGCAGAGCCTCAATCTGCATTTTATGCCCATTAACTGGCTTTTTGTCATTTTAATGTCCTGTCATTAAGCGGTATGATACTTTGCAGAGTGTATTAACAATAATTAATCCATAATTCAATGAAAGAAAAATCAGATCCAAGAGAATGGGGGGGAGGCGGGTAGCTAGCCTTTTATTTTTCTGTTTTTCTTTCTCTGTTTATCTTTTTTTTTTTTCTTCCCCTTCTATGTAAGCCCCAGTCAGTGCATTTACACACGATTCTAGAATGGTTTGAGACTGACAGACTGAAGGGGCAGAGCAGCTTGCTTGACCTTATGAAAAGCTGTGATAATAGCCAGTGACACTTTGATGGCAGTTTTATGCTCACCAGATCGTTGCAGTTAGATGACTGCTCTCTGAGATAGTGAGCGATGGAGATGATGCCTGGTGGGCTGGGCACATTGGAAATGGGAGGCTTTGGGATTGCCACCTGTGGAACAAGGCGTGCGAAGATGACCCTGACCTGTCTCCTGTATCTCAGACAGGGAAGCTCTGTACATCTCTTGGTCTGTGTGGGCGCAATGCGCTGAGCAGTGCTTGCTGCACCCAGCAGCCAGAGCCAGTGAGCAAAAAACCCCAAAGATAAAAGCTCCTTAAGGATACTGGAACTGATGCTTTTCATTTACAATGGATTAAATTCTTACAAATAGTTAAATTATGGCACAGGTGTAATTGTGCCTTGGAGTAGGTGGAAGGTTCTCTCTGCTGCTTCTATTACAGTTTGGCTTTCAGATTCATCATCTTTGTCTGTGGTGGAGCTGAAGGGCAGCCTTCCCAAAACCTCTTCTCAGGTTTCAGCAGCTGCAAAACCCATGTGAAGCTCAAACAGTAGCAGCGTCTCAGTCTTCAACTACAAAAAAACCTTGAACAGCACCTGTTTGGGACAAGCCTTTGTACCTGTGTGCCTGTGATCCTCCAGAGCAGTTGGTGGGAGCAGGACATGGGGCACTAGGCTCAAACACCAGCAGACGCAAGGCTGGAAGTGCTCTGTGCTCAACCTATCAGTGTTAAAAATTCCCATCCATTAAGGAATGCAGGTAAGTGCATGCCCCTTTCCATTACTTCATACTCCTGAGAGGTCATTGCAAATGAAGATTTGAAATGTTGTTTGTCCAGCCAAGGAGGTTCCATGTGGGTGTGTTTTCTGGTGGAAATTGGTGGCATGAGTTAAGTCCATTCTTTGCACAGGTTCTTTCCACCCCTCTACTTCCCTTTGAGCTCTGGAGCAGGTTGCCCAGAGAGGCCATGGAATCTCCATTCATGAAGTTGCTCAGAAGCCATCTGGGAATGGTCTTGCACATCCAGCACTGGGTGGCCCTGCTTGAGCAGAGTGTTGGACTAGGAGAACCCAGAGATTCCTCCAACCTCAAGCAGCCTGGAATCTCCAGGGTGACTATGGAGGCTGCAGTGCGCAGTGCTGGCTGTACAGGAGGGATCGAATCTCAGCTTGTTCTCCTTGGGTATCAGGGCAGTCCCAGGCACTGCAGCAGGACTGCAGCCTCCTTCAAAACCTCTTTAACTGCAGACATTGATGTAATGGATGTTGTGGCTCTGCAGCTGCTGTAAGACAGCAGCTAACGGGGAGGCTTTGGTAAGGTTAATGTCTCCTCAGTTCCTGATATGACTCGAAATGTCCTGAAATCTCGCTGTATAGTGCTGGTTCAAAACGTGTGATAAGGTGAAAGAAAGGTCTTTTAAGTTAATTTTGAGATTCAATTAAGTTCAGGTAATTCACATATGAGTGGAGATCACAGTGACTGAAAGAAATACATATAGATTCTCTTGTGTTTCTGTATGGTCTTGATTTATCCATGACTGCTTTCATCTTGTGAATGCATTTGCACCAAGATGTAACATGCATGGGTAAAACAAGGATGGGACTGCAGAAAAGGGCTTAAGAGCATGCATTTAACATTTCAGAAATGAAAACTCTATTAAAAATGTGTTATAATGTGAAAAAATGAAGGTTTTCACTTCTGTTGACACATAGCTATTAGATTTGGAGGCTTATTGCACCTAACTTCTGCGAGCACCAGAACTTTTTGAACCAAGGAAGCAATTTAGTGATTGGGATGGAAGTAAAGAAAACCAAATAGGCCTCCTGGCCCTAAAAATGTACAGCAGCAATTTCACGGGTGACCTGGGCTGTAATGGGATCCTGACAATTCTGAACTCAATGCATATTTCTGTTTTGATTGCCTGTCTGTTAGCAAAAGGGAAGGGCTTTTGTAGAGGTGATCTGTTGGGATGCAAAGGCCAATGGGAGGAGATGTGATGTGTCCCTGCAGGAGTCATGATACCTGTTGTGGGTGTGCAGGTTTGTTCTTTGTTGCTGACAATAAAAGCCATGGAGATTCTAAAATAGTAAACCCTTAAATTTTGGCTTTTGTCAGCTGGACTGGCTGTGTTCATCCACTGAGGGTCACCCCAGACCTGGGAGCTATGTGTGACAGCAGAGCTGTGATATCACATGTGTGTTGAAGCCCACACCACATGCCCCACTCACTGGTAGAGCTGCAGCTTTGCCTTCGCCTCCCAGCTCTCCCCAAGCTACATTTTACAGAAAAAAAATGTGCTCAGTCCATTCTATCCCTTTCCTTTTCAGTGATCTCTCTAGCTCAACACTGGGAAGGTTTCTCTTCAGCGAGTGAGAAATGTTTTAGGTTGGTGATTAATTAGCATTGTTATTAATACAAGGTGCTATTCCATTAGATTAATCTATCTTACTGGTCAGGCTTTAATTAATTAGGTAATAAAAGTGACCCTAAAATGAAAATCTTGAATGCTGGTTAATGAAACCCATGGATCTACTTATTGAGAATTAAAACCTTTCTCCCTTTAATATTTTTCTGCATTATTAAACCCTGCTCAGTTTCTTTGTATGGTTTGTCCCATCAATAATGAGTCTTATTTCTGTATTGCTTTGTGTGAGCCAAGAAATCTAGTATTATCTAATTAGGGACAACTCTTCCTGCATAATAAACACAAGAGCAGCAAAATCAATTTGTTCTGGGCATTTTGTATTACTATTAAAAAAAAATCCCGTCTGTTACACCATATACTGGTTTTCAGAGAAAGAAGCCCCTCTTCTCTCTGGATGAAAAGCTGATACCATCCCTCGGGCCAGGCACTGTGGGTAGCCCAGCCTGGAGTGTCTTGGGGCTCAGTTGGGGACGACACCTGCCCCCACCCTGAAGGTGCTAATACAAAACCCACATAGTTTTGAAGAATTTGGACGGTCAGAATTCATCCACCCTCCCCACCCTCGTGTATTCTGGTGCATAATTGGTTTGGTCCCAGAGAAGGCTGGTGTCCCGATAGGTTTTGAACAGGTTAGTGCTGGACGGAGTGGTGCTGCTGCGTGTTTTATGGAGCAATGTTATAAAACCAGTCACTGCCTTGTTTTCTAGTGCCTCAGCCTTTTCTTCCTCCTGCCCAGGCCAGGGATTTCATTGGGATTTACTGTGATAAAAAGTTCAGCAAATTCATTGCAGAAGCAGTTTTGAGGCTCTAATACTGAAAGAATGCGGAGAATCTCTTTGTATGTAATTCATCCTCTTGTGTCCAAACATCTATGGACATAGCTTTAAAGTATGGAATGGATTTTGGAGGTGAGCTGGGGCAGCTGTGCTGCAGTCCAGCGTACTGGGAGGGCACCTACTGCCTTGTGAGTCACCCTGGGGAGCAAGTGCTGCAGGGTGGCTCCCAGCCAAAGCCTGGAGCTTGGTTTTCCCTGGGGACAGAAGAGGATGGAGGTGACAGTCCAGGTTAGCACTGCATGATGCTCCTTATGTTTGGCTGACTTCTGGTGCAACAGCTTGTAGCTGAATTAGTTTTGAGGCAAGAAGACTCTAATTGCTCTTTAAAAGATAATGAAAAAGATACAAGTGGGTGAGACATGAAACCAAAAATTAGATAAACATTAATACAGAGAATGAAAGGCAGAGAAAACTAGGTGTAAGTAGTGCTTCAGCTCCAGGAGAAGTAAAAGACAGTTCTAATGGCAATTCATAGTGGAAAGATTACAACAACCATGTGATCAGTGGCAGCATTTGCAGGCAGATGCAGGATCCCTCCTCATCCTGTACCTTCTGCTGAATGTCACCAGTGAGTAACAGCAAGGCTAGTACACACCAAAAGCAGTGAGGGTGTAGACTGACGTTTCAGACCTTGTAGTGCAGTTAGGGATGTCTTGAAAGGGGGTTGGTTCATAATTTATCAAAGCTCTTTCAAGAGGGAGATCACCTCTCTGAGCAATAACAAGATGTTTTATTTTCCTTTAGTGCTACGGTTTGTCATACGATGGTCTAAGGAAAACAATCTTGATGACACTGTGCATAAAGTGTTATAAACTGTATCCCCTTTTACTTTCAGTTGGTGTTTTTGCTATGGACTTTACAGAGTCCTGGGCTTGGCTGTGTAAAAGGAGAAATATTGTGGGGATAAAAAAAGGTAGTAATCAAGTCCTTAGGCAGTCTGACATTTATTTTTGAGTAATTATCCATGGTGACAGACTTCTTAGTTTAAAAATAAAAGATAAATGACTGTAAAATAACAATTAAACCCCTCAATATGATATAAATTTTATTGTAATTGTGTCACTAGTTTATCACAGAACTTCAAAAGAAAAAATGATATCGCTGGGTAAGCTGCTCCGTAGTATCTAAAATGCCGTAGTAATGCTACAACTCTCAGATTGTTATCAACAAAGAACCTTTTTTTTTTTTCTAAGAAACTGATTCATTAAGTAATGGATAAAAAGACAAATAACAGACGCACATTTAGGGCTCCTGAAAAATGTAATTTGGCCGGTGGTTGTGCTGAGGGAAAGGTCCTTCTATCACTTCATCTCCAATACTGCTTGGGAGAATGAAGTGTTGATGCCTTCATCACACAGGTGTCTGTAAATGTAAGGAATTTCTAGTGGGATGTGTCCCTGCCCGTCACTGGGAGGCTGGAACTAGATGATCTTTAAGGTCCCTTCCAACCCAAACTATTCTATAATGACTTCTGATATGACAACAGCCGAGCAGTTTTTTGCTCTTTCTACTTGAGGACACTACTGCAGCAGCCTTGCCAGCTAAAAATTGCTTTTAGCTTGTGAATCTCACGTAATGGGTGTGTGCAAACATATGGCACATGGAAGTGCTCCTGAGCCTCATGGTTTGTTGTGAATCTGCAGTCAGACCCCAAAGTCATATCATGAGGTTTGAAGGGACTTTGGTCAGAAGAGGAGGATCACTGTGCTCCCCATAGCCCTTTATAATCTGTAACTTTCTCAGGTGTGTTGGGAAGGTGATGAGGGTGAAAAGCAGCGTAAATGCAGAATTATGCCACAGGGACAGGAAAATGCAGGCTTTGTCATTTGAAAAGGTTGGAATGAATTGAGCTGAAGCCCGGCAGAAAAATGTCATGCCTGTAGAGATATTGCATTAGCTTTTCTAATGTAGCAGTAGCAGGTACAATAAATTAGCAGTACCCTGAAATTAAAATTTCCTGTTCTGGAAGTCTGAGGCTTGTGCTGCTGAAAAACTGATCATGAAGCAATTACCTGGTGATAAACCTGTGGGGCTTTAATCAATACTGGAGGTTGTGTATATTTGCCTTTTTAATTTAGGGGTTATGATTTTTAATACTATTCTAAACGTTACTATTATATTAAGGACTTCTTTGAGGACTGTGCCATGGGGTCTTCTTGCTGATACTTTTCTTGATTAAAAAAAAAAACACCCAAAAAGTTTTGTATTTCTAGCTACTGTTGCTGAGTGGAAGGAAGAATCAAGAGCCCCTGTGGAAACCCACATCCCCTGAGAGTCTGGGAGGCTTCCTGCTTCTCCAGCTGCTTTGACAGCTCTTGGTCCCTGGAAGGATGTTTAATTCCCAGTTATGCAGCTGCTTTTCTTTCCTGAATTGCACCAGTTATTACACATTTACTTTTGATTTTTTGGGGGGGCCTTTTATCATGTGCATTCTAAGTATCAACTACAGCTTAAAAGCAGGAGTGACTTATTTCCTTGGGAGGTAAGTGAAGAGGAATTAGGGATAAGCCTATGCCTTTTTACACATAAAAGTACTTCTGTTGCTTTTACAGTCCTGGTGTTGATGGGGAAATGCTGGTTTCATAAGAGATCTGCTAGTCTCTGTACTAGTGGGTATGCCACAGCCAAGGGAATTTGGACAAAATGTCAGTGTGGCCCATTACAGTTCACTCAAACGTTATAAAAAAGAACACAAAATCTGATAACTAGGAATTTGTTTCAGTTGCACTGAATGACATTATGTACAAACAGATGAGAATGGCCTTCGGAGTAAATACTCAACAGCAGTTTAATTTTAAATCTGTTTATATGACATCCTTTTTGAAGAGAGAGACAAACTGTAATCTTTTGCAGGGCAGTGTGCTGACTCCTGTTGAACCACAGTTGCCTTGTTGTTTCTGTTTTCCTAGTAGTGAGGCTTTGGGGTCTGATCTTGTTTTCTTTGGCTATGAGCAGCACTAGCCTGTGTCTGTTTTATAGCTTCCCTGTTGCAACTTCCAGGCTGTTGTAGCAGTGAGCTTGCCACTATAATTACAATGTGTAATTTATCTTTGGTTCTCAGATTCTCCAGCGTAATTTCCTGGAGGGATAACTCAAATGATAATGAATGCATGATTATGGAAGCTGCATGGCCTTGTAATAACAGTAAAAATGAAAGGTAAATTAAACAAAAACATATTAGGGCACATTATACTGAAATGGAGCAGTACTCATCTCTGGTTTGGCTGCAGTTTGGGATGTGCTCCTGTTGTGGAAATGTACATGGCCTAGTCTGCTGAAGCATCCATGTCAGTAGAAGGGATTCCCTCCAGAAGCCCTTGCTCCTGTGGCTGTGGGGCTAAGTGGCTCAGTTACTGACCCAGAAATTGGGATAGATGTTGGAACCTGTACAGGTGGACGTAATCCTGGGTTTGGAACTCAGTATGGGTGATGTGTGGGGGATATATCTATATAAAGTTATGTTTTAACGGTAAGCTAGAATCCAGTTTTCTTGCAGTTTGTGCAAATCCTGGTTTGCAAGTACCATATAGTTGAACTCAACAAATGCAAACCTAATGAGCTGTGCTGCAAGGCCCTGAGTGGGGTCTGTAAGAACCTCTGAACCTGCACTTATAAAAACCTTGAAAAATGAAAATTGCTTGAGAGAAGAGTGGAAGGAAAAGGAGAGAGAGAGGTGTGACAAAGAGATCCAGTGGTTTTCCCTGAGGTGACTGCCCCAGCTGCAGGGCTGCTGTGGGGTGTTTCAGGGCAGTGCCATGTTCTGCACCTCCCTTCTGTCACCCACTGCATTACTCTCCTCTTCGCTGTCACCCTCTGCCTTATGCCCTGGAGCGCCTGCAGAAGGCAGTGCCCTAACACACGGGCTGGAGCAGCCTCAGCTATGAACAGGGCACAGGCTGCAGCTCACACTGATTGTGTGGGAGGTCTGTGTTTCTCAGAGGAGTCAGATACACTGCTTCTTGCTTTAAATGATGTGTATAGCTATTATGAACCTAGGCACTGCCATGCAGAGGCCATATAAACCCATAATACTTGTAGAGAGCAGCTTCCCCTGCCATGCCCAGAGCATCGCACCTCCCTATGCATCCTCATCCCTGCAGAGGAAGGGAGCTGACTCCTAAGTGCTATTTCAAAGCAAATTATAACAACCTTTTTTATAAAGCAAATAAGGACAAGAGGCCCAGGCCTCCCTCGTGTGTTCAGTGTTGTGGCCCCCTTGAGGACTCTTCCAGTAAAGACTATGAAGAAATGTGGTGATTCATGTGAAAGATGGGATTTCTGCCCTGCTGTTCCCCTATCTCTATGCACAGGTCTAATCCCAGACTACTGAAATAAAAACTCCTGAACTGTCAGTTGTGTTTTCTGCAAGTGAAGATATTATGAAACCCTGGGATTATAGGTCAGCACAAAGCTGGACTTGTGATGTCAGATATCTCCACGTGAATGGCTGTGAAACAAAGTGGCTGCAGCCAAAGCCTCAGCAATATTTCCTGATCGAAATCAGTGCAATTAATTTATACACTGCCATAGCTTCACATATGAAATATGAGCTACAGTGTTGTGCATCACAGTGGAAATTTCACACAGTGCTTCCTAAGCAGACCATATACAGTACATAGCTGTCATTTCCTCATTTAACTATCATTAAAATTAAATGCTGGCTGGAATCAGTGGCATGTGAAGGGAGACCTTGTCATTAAGATTGAACTGGAACCTTAATTAATACAAATAAATTGAGCTGAGAGCACTCAAAGGAAACAAAGACATAATTAACAACTACTGTATCAGTTTTAATAGCTTAAAAAGAAAAGTCCAATGGGTTGGATTTTAAGCATACTAGGGACTGGCACCATCATTCTGCAAACCTTAAGGAAACTTTATTTTTAAGGGCTGTCTTTGCCCTTCTTTTACTGTCTGCCTTATAGGGCATAGTCAAGGCTAGGTGTTGGCACACTACTGCAGTGTTAAAACAGAAACATTTTGTTTTCAGCTTCTACTTTGGTCTGTATTTAATGTGGAGGTCAGGCTTCAGTACAGGGTGCTGTGAGCTGGGCAGTGCTGGAGGTCCAAGCCCTAGAGAAATATTTTCAAGTGTTGCTGACAGGGTGTTGGTCTGTCTGTAGGACTCCTTAATCGCAAGTGGAGTATTCCTCTTTAATTTTTTTTTTTTTTTGTTACAGATATTGTAGAACCGAGTCCAATCAGACCTTAAATGACAGCCAAGTACCCTGTCACCACCAATTAAAAACATCCCCCATGCAGGAAAATTCAGAGATTATGTGGTACAAACTTGCAGCATAAGCTTTAGGAAAAGAGGAATAAAAGGCTGAACTAGGATGTGTTTTTAAGTTAGGGCTTTTCACAGCCTCCTCTGATATCAACAAGAGCAGTCCTTGTGCATTTTATAGGTGTTATTGTGCTGAGCATTTCTGGGTAGAGAAATGTCTGCTCTGTGTGGGTCCCTGGAGCCTCAAGGATCTTCAATGATTGTATTAATATCACATTTATTTACTTAATTTCCTCAAAATTCTGAAAATATCAATAGATTTAACAACTTTTGTCATGTCTTGATTCTGAGTCAGAACTGGAGACATAGGAGGTTGGAAGTCATCTCTGAGAACCATAGTGCTCTGCACTTGCTTCTCCAGCACCACTGGGAATTTGGTAAGTGCTGTGTTTGTTCTAAGGTCACATGAATTGAAGCTGTCTTCTTCTTAGCAAAATCTGTTTCTCTTGATGATTTCCACAGTGAAGACTTTTACAATTCCAACTTGTTTTTAGAAAAGAGGGAGTATTTCTGTCTGCCCTGGCCCTGCTGAGTGATGCTGATGTAAATCACTTCAGCTATCCGAGCCTGGCTCTTCATCGCTTTGCTGATTTATGTAGTCTGTAAACCTGTATGTGTTTTTGCTAGGAAGAGTCAAAATGTTGTTTTGCCTATTAGGACAGATGGCAACAGAAGGTACAGGAAAGTTTTTTTAAGAAGTAACAAATCTGGAAAAAGCTAAGGAGGTACAAAATTATTCTCAAGATCTAATTATTCCAGAGAATGAAAAAAACAGACTTCTTGAACTTGATTTCACAGGGTTATATTAATATGAAGCATTTAATCATTAGGGAGATGAAATTAGTTCACCTAGATTGATCTGTAAGCTGAACTGGAAAGTTGGACAAAATAATCATTTCATAAACTTCCTTAGAATAATAATTTTCCCTGAACAATTATGATGAAGGTCATCAGCTAGTAACCTTGTAGGGCTCTGATACCCATTTACACTGCAGTTGAAAAGAAAGATGGAGAAGCGTTGCTGTTGTATTTTAGAAATAAGAGTGGGGGCATTTTGTCTTGGATGCATGTATGCACAGCTGTGGTTGCACAGGTGGATATCAGACCTCAAGGGAAAATCTCCAAGTTCTTCAATGTTTCTGTTTTTTTATTTTTTACTTCTTTTTTGTTTGTTTGTTTGTTTGTTTGTTTTTAATGAATGAAAGGGTTTAGTTTATGAATATTTAAGGAAAATGGCTTTCTCCTCCTGATTTTCCATGCTCCTCTTCAGTTTGCAGTCCTGTGTGCAGACAGGTAAAACTGTCAGAATTTGTCTGATGGGTGGAAAAACAGAAAAATAATTGCAGAAAATGTTGCTGGTAGTCACAATAATATCATAAGAATCACAAGGACCTTCATCAGAAGGTCTACACAGGTGGTCAGGACCTGCACTTCTAGCTTCTCTTATCTTCAAAGGCCTTTGCTGTTTGTACAAAGTTGGGGGGATGTTCCTTGGTAGGAAGGGTTTGATGCTGCAGATGAAACATGCTCTGGTTTATGCTCAGAGGCACGAGGGCATTGCAAAAGTTTAGTGAAAGCTACAGACCCCATGCCTGTGGATTAGACAAAGTGCATTCTCATTTTTGTGTATCCTTTTCATGTCGGCAGAGGGCAAGATGTCGTATAACATGTCAGTCAACACTGCTGCTTGTTCTTATCCATATGATACAGGAAGTCATGGTTGGGATCTGGTTTTCCTCTACCTAAAGTTTACAGAATATTGATCTGAGCATGGTGAGATTTCAATGAATGATTTTCCTTTCTCTGGTTTTAGTTTTTGAAAATAGAAATCATGAGTCAAATCTGGTGGAAAGGAACCTGGGTCTAAAAGCTTTACTGTCAAGGAAATAGAATGCAAATCAGGATTCACCTAACCTGCAGTGCACTGTGGATCAAAAGA
This sequence comes from Piaya cayana, assembly GCA_013389865.1. Classification (NCBI taxonomy): domain Eukaryota; kingdom Metazoa; phylum Chordata; class Aves; order Cuculiformes; family Coccyzidae; genus Piaya; species Piaya cayana. The sequence goes on along the minus strand of WAAB01011583.1, from coordinate 14,243 downwards.
AGACTTCCAGTCTGAACTGGGAGCCAGCCAGTTTGACAGTTGTTCGTTAGGGGTATTGACATTTCGTTACCTGACTTGTTTTATTAAAGCGGTTTTCAAACTTTTTAAGTGGCCAGAAGATCTGCTTGCTATGAAAGTTTAGTATGGGACAAAAAGAATATTTGTAACCTAACAAATGACTTGAACTTAAAAAAGGATATAGGAGAATCCAAACCAGTTCCTGAAAATAGCGGAGATTGTTGTTACCTCGATGTCCTTTCAGGGATGAAGATCAGCTGTGTAACCTGCAGCAACAGCTTAGAAATGTATCCCAAATTATATTCTGAAGTAGTTGTATTGCTAGAATTGGCAAGGGGCCAGGGGAAAATGGTGTATTTTAAAGCTTAACTGCCTGCAGAATGGGCCAGGCACCGGTGTCTGGAGGAGATGGCCCCAGTGAGCGTTTCAGGGGATGTACTTGTAGTAGAGCTTTCTGGGGGAAACAAAAAAAGTCTGCAGCTGGCTATTGCCAGATGACTCAGAATAATGACAATGTTAGCAGTAAACAGTTTTAATTTATACAGGTGACATTTAAAATGCAAATCAGACCTTAAGATAATTGCTGGAAATAAGGAAGCCTCTGTTGGTTTAGGGAATATTTCCAGTTTCTATGGAAATTATTTATAATGCAGTGAGATCAATAAGAAGATCATGTCTTAAAAGACTTGGCTGGAATCACTCCTTGGTGCAGCCAAAAGACTTGTTTAAAGTGAAAGCATGAGGACAGGAGCTTGTGGTCAAGGTGATATGCTGGGAAAAAAGCACTCAAAACTCTTGAAAAAGATAATTTTTCTCTTGACATTGCAAATGCGGGTGGATCAAAATTAGATGATGTTACCACAGGTGTGTGTGCCCAACTCTGCTCCCTGAATTAACTTGAAGTTGCACATCTGCTTTCAAATTTAGGGATTGTTTTTATTTTTTACACATCTTACACACACACTTTAGAAGAGGAGAGGGCTGAAGATTGAAATTGCATTTTTGTTGACCAGTACTGGAGGATACGGTGTAGAGAACTGCTCAGTGGGTCCACTGCTTGCTTTTGCAATGTCCATGAAATGCAGCTTAAGGAAAATACGCTTTTTGGGGGTTTGCATGCAGCTGATAAGAAAAGCTGCCACTGAAGGTCTGTGTGGCTCCACTGGGCAGATTCAGATCCTGGCTGCAGTTCTCCAGCACTGACACAACACAGATAGCTATAAATCTGCCTGCTGGGGCAGATGCACTGAGTTCTGGGTGCGCTGAGCACTGTGTTTCCCCTTGCTTATGTCAGCAGGAGGGGGCCAGAGAGGAGCATGTTGGTGGTGCTCACCAGGACAATGTGGCTTGCTCCAAAGACTTTGTATTTTGCAGTAACCTGTGTCTTCCCTCTTCTGGGTCCTGGTTATGCAAATGAAATTCCAAATCACCTGGGCTAAGGATGCTTCACATCTTGATGAATTTTGTAGTGTTGAATGGGTTTTTGAGTGCTTTGTATTGACCTCCTTCAAAGCAATTATTTCCTCCTTGAGGTAGATGAATGCTACCAGAGAGCACCCTCTTGGGGATCTCAGCATCTTTGTCTGATTTACAGGGGATTTCTCCACCCTTTACAACCATCAATCTTGTTTTCTACTTTGATTCCATTTTCCTTACTGAAGCTGGCCTTCTAGATAGAGACTTTGGGGATTTTTAAAGGTTGTTTTCTGAGTGCTTTTTTTCCCCCCTGATCTACCTCCTGCAAACCCTCTAATTTACTTGATATTCATCCTTCTTTGTACTTTGCTTCCAGGTTTATTATTTCTGGTTTCAGCACACCATGCCACTCACCCAGTTAGCTATAAGATACAATCTCCTTGTTTCCATCTGAATGGTTTCTCATTAGCTCATGTGGGTAGGGATGTGTAACGCACACCTCTGTGGTGCTCCCACCACTGTCTTTTGGCTAGAGAAAATGATTAAAAATGCAGTTCTGAGCAGAAAAAGGACAACTTGGTGATTCTTGCTTGCAGTTTGCATATGTGTTAAATGCATTTGTAAAATATAAGGTGTGGCTGGCAGACTGCATGTGCATGGCAGAGATGGAGCCATCTGTGCTCACGTATGCACAATTATAAGGGCGTGTTTAGGGGGGAAAATATTCAGTAGGTGGCAGGGATTAGCTCTGTTTCTTTCCACAAAGTGGTGCTGAATGATGCCAGTCTCGGGTTTTACTTCTACTAAACCCAATCTAAAGCTGGTTGCTCCTGTGTTACTGGAGTCACTCCATCCCTGGACACAAACACAAAGTGAGGCTGTGTCTGCCTCCCGTAGAAGCGTTGTGCTGAGTGAGCCCAGCAGAAGGGGAGAGAGGAAACAAGTTTCTCTTTCAGGTTGCCTGAGCTAGTTTCCACTGACCTCTTGGTGCAGCAGCAGCATCACTTGTGACAGCACCCTGCCCTGTGCTCCTTCTATGGGGCTGTCAGACACTATGCTACATTAAATGAAGCCTTTATGGCTATATTTTCAATAAGAAAAGTATTCCTTTCCCTACCCGGATGCTCTTGTATAAGGGAAGATGAACTGGTCCTTATACTCTTATTGTTGTATTCTTGTCTGTAGCCACCTACACAACCAGTCCCCCACGCTCTAACTCTCACACCCCTCTAGCTCTTCCTGCCTGGAATATTCATTTTATCTCCCACCCAAGGCTCTGTCTGCCCTATAACTTCCCAGCTCATTCGTTTACCCCAGTACTCTACTGACGTGAGACCAGGCATGTGAAGTTATTTGCATCTGTCTGGGTCCAAACCTCTTGCAAAGGTGTAAATTGATGCATTTGGGTAGATTTAAGTTGGCTGCCTACCAGTGTGAGCTCAGAATCTGGCACATGCAAGACGTTGCTAATATATTACTCATTTTAATCTTGCTTTTAATTCTGTATCCTTTGAATCACCTATACTGACAATACAGTAACATAGTGTTACATCTTCTCTATCTTTAATTGGGCCTTCTTATAAGATTTAAATATATTTCCATATTCAGGTTAATAACTTTAAACTGTGCTTCACATTAATGTTTTTATTAAATGATCTATTGTTTTTGCAGGTTAGAGAACTCAGCAAATCCATAAGCTATTTATAATGAAAAGTTTAACCACTAGATAGCTATGTTTAAAATTAATGCCATTCACGTTTGCTGATGTTTATAATGTCTCTCAATTCTAAGTCACTTATAAACAATGTATAAAAAGCAGTGTAATAAGCATATCAATGTCCTTACGCACCCTTCACCGCAGCCTATGCTGAGGGCTATGGACAGGGCTCAAGATGACTGTAAGAAAAGTTCTCCTGCCCTTTGCTGCCAGTGACAGGGGTGGCTAGTGTCCCTGTCACCAACATGTGATGATGCAGTGGCTATAGGCGCCCCTCGGCAGCCTCTGGATTGGTCAGCTTTTGGCGTGACACACATCTTTTATTTAATGCTGAAGGCAAGATATGACTTGATAGCAATGCTGAGTGTTTCTCTGCTGCTGGGACTCTTAAAGGAATCTTGTACTGATCCTCCTTGAGCAGAAGCAGCCTCTTGTCAAAATGAACATTAAAACCAGCTGATGCGTTGCTTTCTCACTATATAGAGAAACTGGAGATGTATTAAGTCTTTCTGTCCTAGAAGTAAAAAGGATGCTTCTACGCTCTCTGCGAAGAAATGGCTTCAGGACTGATGTCCCCTTTTGGATCCCAGGGAAGCCACAACAGTGTATCTAGAACAGATGCTGTTCTGTGCTCCATAACTAAAGAAACTCTTAATGGACTCAACTGGGACAAGGTCCAAAGGATTTTCATGTTGTTCAAAGATCTGCAGTAACTTTTGGGTGAGATCAGCTGTGGCTTCCTGTAGCCAAAGCAGAAACCATAAGTCTCCGGAATGAGTGTTTAACTCTTGGGACATTTGATCAGTGAAACCCAAGTTTTTGGAAGAAGCCAAGTAACTTGCATCACCAGTGGCTTATGACAAATCTCTGGAGAATGTGTAATGTGAAGGAAGTGCTGCTGGGGTTACTGTGATCCTCCCCCTACACTCCCTGCCGATAAGGAGAGGACATTTCTTTCAGGATGAACAGTTCCTCGTAATGTATCTGTTCTTGTGCAAATCATCAATGGGATTGAAAACAATGACCTTTTTTGCAGCTACTTCACTCTTGGAAAAAAACCAAAACAGCAATGGGGTGTTTCTAAAAGGCTGTTCAAACCCCATCTCTATTACTGCAAAGCTGCTGTGAACTCTCAGGGACAGAGCCATAATCTTCACCAGTTATTGTTGTACTTATTAATTCAATATGAATTACATGAATTAAAGCACATTGATTTGAGGGTTGACTTCCATATGAAGCCAATTCATCTAATTTTTACACTTCTGGCTCAACAAGTATTAGCTAATCATCTAGTATGAATGGTTTCAAAATACCTCTTTGTTACAGTCAGCTTGGAAGCAGCCGTTGAGAGATTATTTATGGGTGAATAAACACCAGGTTATTGTTTGCATCGGGGCAGTACTTACAGTCCCAAATGGGATGGAGACCTCACTGTGCTGGCTACTGTGTAAGTGCCTGAGATGCCTGTCCTGCAAATGACTGGGGATGTGCAGAAGGATTAACTATGAACCAGAGTGATTAAACGTGGAAAAGAAAAGAGACAGAGGATTTGATGTCATCTGTGGAAGGAATTTCCACTTTCAAACCTGTGTTCAAATGGTGACATGCGGAAGCAAGCGGCTTTCAGTGAGATAGTTGTTTTGCTCATAAGAAAAGGATAATAGTGATAAAATCTGGGTTTTTTTTGGCAGGGAGTTTCAATCTAAATTAGTATTTCCCCCTGTAAGTAATGACTTGCTGATCTGGAGGTGCACTAGAGTTTATATGTCTAAATTAGTCTGGATGCCCAGTGGCACCTGGGATAATGACAATGGGAAATCCAATCTTTTAGCTGAGGCTGGAGGCAAATTACACTGCCAGGTTCATGGTGGCATTCTGCCTGTCACTGTGGAAGGAGCAGAAGTGTCCATCTGCCTGCTAGAGCCATTTCATGTGGATCCGAACCTGGTGGGTTTTGGTGTGACTTGACTGGTCAATGCATTATTTTTTTTAATTTCAATTATGCTGATTTTATAGAAGGATCAGAAAAAAAATGTGTGACATTGTCTTAAAAAATGTGCATTTTGTGAAAATAGATATTATTACTTCAAGCAAAGCAACTGAGAAGCATCACACAGTTATGAATCAGAACTGAGCATGGAAAGCTTTGTGGTATGTGTGGTTTTGTACAACCATGTCTCTTTGCCTGGATGTATCTCTGATCTGTTTGTTCTCCTCTGTGAGCCAGGTGCTGGCAGCGTGGGTCAGGGAGCCCTCTCCATCACCGAGGCTCTTGCTGGTGCTGGCACCTTCAAGCATTTCTTGGTGCAATCACAGTTATGGGAGGGACACAGCGATGCTTCCAGTAGCATCATGGTGCTTCCAGTGCTCACTCTCAGGGCTGGAAAGAAAACCAGAGGCCTCTGTGACAGTATTACAAAATGCCCGTGACACCAGCTCGCTGGATTTTTGGAGCAGTGTGGTGAGATCTGTCTATCTTTTGTATTATCAACACCACTCAGCATTTTCTAATCAAGTCTAATGAATAGGAACCTCTTAGTCTGCTTCTGGCATTTTGGGTCTCTTCAGGGATCTCAAGTCGAAACCTCTAGGTACGTTTCAAAATTTTAACCTGTATTTCTAAAGCAAAAGATTGTGGCTAGCTAGAGGCTTATATATACAATTCTGTGTAATAATTCTAGTTTTTCACTATAGTTTGGAAAAAGGTTATCTGCAAAATATCAAAATGCAGCTTTGAAATCCTGGAGTGAAGCTCACTGATTCCTGGAGCCAAAGCCCTGTATTCTAGGAAAGGAGATTTCAGCCTCTGTGACCTGTTTATGCACATTCTCTGTTTGTATATTAAACTCTCAGTAGGCAAACATAGAGGTGCAAATGCTTAATAAACAATCCATGAGTGTTATAAACACATTACTAAATGTGCCAGTGCTACAGATGGATGTGAGGGCACCAGCAGGACATCTGCTTACCTCTTAGCACTATTTATAAGCACTCAGCCAGCCTATAACTATTGATTTTCCACTTGTTAAAACCTCAGACAATAATTTATCAAGTCTTTGTAAAGTAAACCCTCTTTGTAAAGTCCGGTGTCTTGGATTTTACATCAATAATCACCTGTCTCTATCCCAGTGTGTGCTAGATAAGCCCTAATTCATAGGTTTCTGTGGGAACTATCTGTATCATTGAACAAAACTTTCCCTACAAGCACTGTGGCTTAATTTCCCTGATACAGAGTGGCTGGCTACTTTTAAGAAAAACGTTTGTTTTCCAAGCAAAAATGAATGACTTCAGATGTCAATTTCAAATTAAATTAAATTTTTTTGGTGCTGCCTCTGGTCCTTCTTTAAACACTTCTTGCTGTGTGTATGGGTTTTTCTCCCCAGGTGAGCAAAGTCTGCATTAAACGTAATTCCTAGGAACAGAGTATGAAATGCAGCTGTCCCTAGTTGGAATTTGGTGTCTCTGTCATAAATGAGAAGAGGAGGCTGAGGGGAGACCTCATTGCTCTCCACAGCTACCTGAAAGGAGGTTGCGGAGAGGAGGGACCTAGCCTCTTTTCCCTAGTGACAGGGGACAGGACAAGAGGGAATGGCCTCAAGCTCCACTAGAGGAGGTTCAGGCTCGACATAAGGAAAAAAATTTTCACAGAAAGAGTCATTGGGCACTGGAACAGGCTGTCCAGGGAGGCGGTTGACTCGCCTTCCCTGGAGGTGTTTAAGATGCGGGTGGATGAGGTGCTCAGAGGCATGGTTTAGAGATTGGTGGGAATGGTTGGACTCGATGATCTGGTGGTTCTCTTCCAACTTGGTGATTCTATGATTCTATGAGTGGCTGTTGGGAGCAGAAAGTGAAAAGTACAGTATGTGCCTGCAAGCTAGTGAGGAGCATGGACACGCAGGGATGTAATCACCTGAAATGCAGTCAGGAGGTTAACTCCCCTACTCCTGCAAGAGCTGCCAGTGGAGTATTAATGACCACAGGCTGCTGAGACCTCCATTTTACATATAATCTGAGTACACAGAGTGAAAAAGTAATTTAATTTGAGCATCACAATTAAGGAAACAATTATCTCTCATGTCTTGGGCTGATCTCCAGGTCATCTGAGCATTATCCCTTTTGATCTCATTATGAATTTAAAATATGCAATAAATTGGCTCTTAATCCTATAGAAAAGGTCAAGCTTGCTTTCTTCAGGAGACAGGGGTGTGTGTAATGGAATGATCTCAAGGACAAGGGAAAGATTTGTTAATGACTAAAGGTGTAAGTTCCAACCCACCTCCAGGGAACCATTGTGCAGGACTTCTGCACATGAACAAACTTTCCATTGGTAAATCCTGCCTGAAGATGCTTTGGCAAGAGGCAAATTCTGACCAAGGCATCAGTTACTGTTTCCTCACAAATTATTCTTGGGTGATCCAGCAACAGAGGAAACTTAATTTTGTGAAAGCAGCATAGGAGTGACCTGAAACTTGGGGAACTTCAGTGCTTCATTCCCTCAGATGCCTTTGACAACCTGCTTGAGGAAGTGGGTTAACAGTTAAAGTTGTGGTAACAATAGCCTTGGCAAGTGGAATAAAATTAATTGCATTAAGCTGAGCTATGTTCACTTACCCCTGTTAAGTTCTGCTTTATGTAATTTTTGCTCTTTTAATAATAATCGTTATATGTTTATAGAATTATGTCAAAATAAAAGGATCCATTTGAAGAAAGTTTAGTATAAGCCAGAAGCAACTATATAGCTTTGATTCATTTCCTCAAATATATAATTACAGCAAAATACTGAAACCTGTTTCACTGCTGGTGACATTTGCAACTCCAGCCTGGGAGCATAAGCACTGTGCACAAGCCAGATGAGACAGACTTGCTTCCCTATGTGGGATTAAGTAGAGTATGAGTGCAGTCTGTATGAATTTATTGTCACAGCTTCTCTAATGTGCATCTATGAGGACAAGCAGACCTGGAGTGGTTTGCCTTGTTGTCCTTCATTCTGACACGTGGATGAACTCTTAACACTATAGTTCATATTTTTTAAATTTATTTTTCAAAGGATTGGGATGTTCCTGGTGATCTTGCAAGAAAGAGATGATTTCAAATGCTGCTTCTGGGAAGCTGTGGGTGGTTATGGTGGTTACTATCGGTACATCGTGCCTAAGCTCTGTTTATTCTGTATGAAACTTGAAGCCCAAACTGCTGCACAAGCTGAGTGTGATTCCCCACTGAGTTAGTGAAGTTATGTGCTAAGAGCATGTTAGACATGGCCTGTGCAGTAATTTTAGCAGTTGTGTTTCTCAGGGTGGGATGTGGGGAAGAGTGTGTTACAAGTCCCACTCAGTCAAATCTCTGAGAGTCTGATAAAGCAAAGTATAGGGCTTAGTGACTGATGGTTTCCCGTCCTCTGCCTGCAAAATGGAAAACATTTTCTAAAGAAAGGCTCACTAAAATGAAGACTGCTGCATCTCTGGTTTGTTCCTGCAAATGGAACTAGTTAAATAATAAATTTCACTGATCAAGGTTTTAATATAAACATAGAAATTCTTTGAAGTGTAAAAGGTGCTGTTAAAATGCCGTATTTGTGTAACTTAGGTAAACTTCAATTTAAAAGAAAGAAGACAAGAATTTTTATCTTTTATTGGTTATTATATTAACTTTTTTTAACATGCTTTCCAGAAGGAAAAACAAAGTCAAAACTGGACTCATGCAGTACTCTCTATTCAAACATTTTAATACACATTGCCTGGCAGTGCAAAAGACAGATAATGATGTAGGACTACTTTTCTGGGAGAAATGGATTATTTGAGTGCACGTTTCAAAAAGCACTGAGCATAGAAAACCCTGGATAATTTCAAATTAAATTAAAGCATCCAACTCCTGCAGCAGCTCATGGTCCAACATCAGTGGGGTCCAGCTGATCCTGGCTTTCCACGGCAGTGGTTCAGAGCAGAGCTCACTAATGATGGTGCCAAACTGCAGATCTTGGTAAAACTGGTGATTTAGTAAAACCAGCCTAGTCTGGTGAGTGGTTCCCTGGGATATGGAAATCTGTTCATGGTCTGGCTCACAACACCCACCACCAGCCATAGCTGTGGTGTGCGGGTGGGATACAGGCTTCCCCTCTCATGAGGGGAGGGATCCGTGCCTCTCGATTGTACACTCTTGCCAAAACATCTCAGTTAAGTGGGGATAATGTTCAAACCCTTGATGCCTAAGTAACTTCAAGGACAAGGCTGATTTACTAACATCAGTCATAGATGGTTTAACTTGCCTAAATGAATGAATTTCTGAAAGAGGTTTGGATGTGTGCTCATGGTGGGATCCTACCCTTTTATCTTGCAGCCCTTGAATTGTGAGTGCAATTTAGTTTTACTGATTTTTTTCTTTTGTGCTGTGTTATCTAGCTTTGCATATAAAATGGTTACTGGTTGCAGAATTGAACACATTCAAGGTGGAAATGCAGATTTTCACTGTGCGAATCCTGTCCTTTGATTCCCTAGGAAGGCAAGAAGAGAGAGGAGAAAGGTTGGTGCAGATTTAAGTCATTGGTCACACACAGCCTTTATCCATTTCCAATGTGAAAAGCAAAATAATGTACCAGACAGCTATCGAAGCTGTTGCTTAGTAGCTCCAGATGCCTGGTCTGGTAAGGTTTGTACATCATGGGCTGCTGAGAGTGATGGGTGGCAGGTCTGGGGCAGCTGGGTCTAAGCTCCTGGGCTGGGAACTTGGGGATGGTGAGAATGGGAATCCTGCTTGGATGTATGCCTTGCTCAGACTCCTTGAAAAACCATCCCTTCACTTCACTTCTGTGCTCAGAGCTCTGTGATGTGGCTCTGCACTAACTAGTGAGGTCCCAGGGCAAAGCATCTACTAATTAACAGCCGCTCAACCTTTGGAGGTACCTGAGAGACTCCCCTGGGAAGGCTGTGTGGCTTCTGTGCCCAGTGATGTCTGAGGAGATGGATAGGTATGTAATAAGCATGTAGAGGAGAATCGTGAATTGCATCAATGCATCATTTATGAATATCATACAAGCAAAACTTGAGTTTCCCCTGTTGTATTAGAGATGAACAAAATCAATCATTTATAAGGCTGAGAATAAAGACATTCTGAACAAAGTGTCTGACCTATTGGGTGCTGGGGTTACAAAGCCGGTTCAACGTGGGACCAAGCACTTCTCTAGCATCTACAGTGCAATTTTAAGAAATTTCTGTGCAATTAAAAGGGTGAGAAAAAACTTTCAGGGTCCATGGGAAGTAAGTTCTATTCCCAACACAAGGCTAATGTCCTAGGAAAAATTTATTGAAGACAAAGTGGATATGAATGATTACTTTTATGCCCTCTGTGTTTAAACAGTTCCTTCTGGGGACAAAATGTTCTAAAGTAGTTAAAAAATAAATAACTTTTTCTGAAAGGTTCCCTTTTCACTGTCTTTCATAACAAATACTCAATGCATTTGCCAAAAGATTTGGGATGAGCAATCAGCCCTTGTCCTTCACTCTGTGGAAGCAGGTTGGATCACTAACATAGCTGTCTGCCTGCCAGATCTGAAAGGCAAATCACTTTATGAATAAAAACTATTGTGGTCCAAACTTACTACTGAACTTAAAGAACAGAAAGGATATGTATTCTCTCTGCCAGCATAAACCCAGCTAATCTTCCTTTCCACTGAGGCTGCTTGAAAGGAGGCTTAAAGCTGAGGTAAGGAAGAGGCTTAAATATGACGCTCTCTGTGTGATACTGGACATAGGATATCTTCCCTTCACATCTTTTTTTCTTGGAGGGTGTGTAAGTTATGTACATTTGTAGAGCTTTTTGTTTCATTCCTTCCAGCTGTGTGGCACTGAGCTGGTCTGTGCTGTTCACTAAAACCCCTGTCCCTTTGCCAGAGGGGCAGGAGTAGACATGGTCCCATGTGAGCAGCATCTAACCTCCCCAAGCCATAAAATGCCTGCTTCTTTCATTCCTGATGTGTAAAATTGTTAGTGCTGCTCTGGCACAAAGCCAGCTGTGGAATTGGATACCCAGAGCTGTACATGGTGCTGCTGGTGTCCTCGATGTCAGGGATGTCACAGTCATCCTGACCAGCTCAGAAGAGAAAGGGCAGGTGGGAATTTGGGGATGAGAGTGATAAACCCATAGTTGTATTAACAGCACAGAGAGATCTTGTCTGTGTTAGGGTGTATGTCCACAGCCCTCGTTTCATAAATTATTTTGAATCCTAATAATAATGAACAAGCTTATTCAGGAGAGGTTTCACAGACTTGAAAGCAAAGGAAAGCAAAGGACTGTGTGTGAATTTCTCCCACAGTGAATGAGCCTTAGGAAAAAACCCTGCAGAGACCCTTGGATTTTTATTTTTTAGGTTGTTTGTTGAGGTTTTTTTGTGATTCTTTCTTTTTTTAGTTTTTCTTCTTTTAAAATATAGATTCCTAACAAGCTGCAAAGATGAAAAGGTTTCAACCTCTATATATTTATCTGGAGAAATATTCTATGAGAGAAATGAAACGGAACAGACTCATAGACTCATCTAACATTTCTAAACTGATAAATATATTTATTGGNTATGGTAGTGGTGCTGTACACAGCATCATTAAATGTCCAGTGATGAAGTCGAGCATCGTCTCTCAGAGGCTCAGCTGCTGAGCCCGCCTGTGCTGAGACCCTCTTACCAGTACCCCCCCCGGCACTGGAGTGAGTAAAGCCTGCACAGCCAAGCTTTGAAAAAATATGCTCTCTTTGATTTTTCCCAAGGCAAAAAAAAGCAAGCAGGCTTCTTACCTCAAGTTTGAGTACAACACAGGAACTGGGCATTTCTACAGTAGTGCAAAGTGGTTTAAGAAAACCAGCCAAAGTCTGTTTTGCTTTTAAATTAGAAAGAAGTGTCTACACCCTCCCATTCCAGCTCTGCAGGAGTAGGCACCTTGTGGCAAAGGTGCCAGGGCTTGACCCAGGGAGGCAACCAGGACCTTGAGCTGCTCCAGTGTTTCCCAGACTGCAGAGAGTTTCTCAGCCTTGGTCATGTTTCTGCTGTGGAAATTAGAAAGCAGATTGTTACTGTTCTAAAATACAGGAAAATAATACTTAGCTTACTTAGACCTCTAAAGGGCCCTCCAGGGTGAGATATTATGTTAACATAGTAAAATATAATTATATTTATAAAATTAATAATTAAAAATAGTTTAGGTTTATACTTCAAAGCACTACTTTAAAATTTGTTCTTACACCTGAGGATATGAACCTATTTTACTTATTTTTTTCCTGCTTTTGTTTCCTCGTTCTCACTTTAAACCACTTGCTACTCCAGCCCAGCATGCTGTGTTTGTTGTAAGTGCCTCTACCTTAATTTCCATCCTTCTCCAGTTAGAAAATAAAAAAGTTAGCAGTAAAGAAAGCAAGGGTGCTCTGAAGTTTGGCTGTAAAATCCCTGTTATGGTTTATAGCTGTAGCCCTGTGCTGAAATGCCACAGGAAAATGAGAATAAGAGCCAGTAACAAATATTTGATCACTCTGACAGGGGTGTTTGCTACCAGAGATGTTTAGCTGCCTGCCTGGTCTGTCAGCTGAAGCTACTTTTTAAGAAATTAGTCTTTACAAAGCTACTGCAGCCCTCTGCCCTCATTGATGTGATTTAATGTGCTCCTTTTTGTTGTTTCACAATACACTTTTTGCTTCTGTTGTTTGCTTATGGTGGATCGCAGTTCTGTGGCACCAGGGTGCAGCAGGCACAACTAAGTTTGTTTGTTTGGATTTTTTTAATAGTTTTGTATTTCTGCTTAGTTATTGACCAATTAAAAAAGATTTAAGTCACACCTTTGTCCCACAAAACTGAGTCATGTAGAGAGGACGTTGCTGTCTGTGGTGTCCCTTGTTGGTTCCTGATCTTTTGCAATCCATGATTTCTGGCTGCCTTGTGCATGCAAAATGGAAAGTTCAGTCTTCTTGTGTTGCATCCTTCCGTAGCCCTGGGCATCAAAAAGGAGGAACCGAGCTGTGAAGCAACACTTTAGGGATGGGTTTTGTTACACTGTCTATTTTATTTGCTATGCTGGCAGGTGGTGCACCACGGGCATGACAGAGGAGGGCAGCAAGGAGCTTTGTGATGAAGTGGTGACTTCTTGTCATAATTGAAGGTCTTTCAGACCATCTTTGGGTGGTCTCATGGCTTCCACAGGTGTAACATACTGCAGGTCTGTGTACCTGCTCCCTGCGGGTCTGAATTCCCAGCCAGTGCCAAAGTTTTCCATTGAAGCCATGGCAGCTTTCACATGGGATAGTAAATAGGAGAGGTCCAGGTGAGTGATTTCTGTACTCTTAAAATGTTCTGTGACATGGTGAAACAATGAACCATCTGATTTTAGGAAAAGGAAATGTAAAGAATTCCTGCAAAGGCTTTTTATTATTATTTTTTTTCCTGTTGAATCTGAACAGCTTTTTTTGCCCTGGGCTGGTGAGGACTGTGATTGGTCACTTGACGGATGGTGCCACCTCCATGAAACTTTGCTCTGTGCACTTCTCACAATAACTTCTCATTCTTCTAAGATGCAGCTTTCCCTCATGTCTCTGCAAACCTTTGTGAAGGGTTACCACCATCACTCACACCTGCATTTGAATGAAAAACCAATGAAACTCCCACTTTAGCTCTGATACCAATATAATTCTTAATGCCTAAAACTGAACTCTTCTTTGTTAATCAGCCCATGTGTAGTGTGACCTGCCCTGCTAGGCACTAATTAAGAGTACCTGTGTAGCAATTTGGCAGGCTACCAGTGATGGACATTTATTTAGTAGAGCTCTACTGCTTTATTAACATTAATGAATGATGGTAGACTTTTTTGCCCTTTATACAAAGGTCATGCTCAAATCATCACATTATCAGGCTTAATTACAACAAGTTAATTTGTTGCTTGCCTGCCTCACAGATGTTTAGGAAAACACATTTTGTACTTCATATATCATGTATCTATGGAATTGCTCTTTATGCTCTAGTGATATAGTTGTCATAGCTGGCCAAGGGTGATGATGATGATGGGGATTGTTGATTAATTGTTTTTCAGTGCCTTGCCTTCAATCCATTAATCATAGACTCATAGAATCA
>WAAB01011582.1:39395-73661 GCA_013389865.1 Piaya cayana | reverse complement strand
TCAGGTGGTGGAGCTGGGGAGGAAGCCACAGACTGGAATGAATGAGCTGGGAGATCAGGGAGGAAGGGACTGTTGCAAAGTGCACGCCGTGCTTCCAGCCCTGCTGTAATGGTCTGGGGAAAAAAAATGATCTTGTTTCTTATCCAGCACATCACTCTAATGGCTTCCCCAAACCCAATTTTCATTTAGTTTATTATGATTTTGAATTTCATCTTTTTGGTAAAATTTACAAGCGAAGGACAAGATGATTTTCTCAAGTGTGTTTTGTCTCCGGCTTAATTTTGAGAGAGTGAAACTCCGAGAAAGCAAATTTTTAAACCAGAATCCTCTGTCAGATGCCTCAAGAACCCCCCTTTACATGTATAGTTTTCTCTCTTGATCTTGACGTATGTGACTGTTGTGTTAATGTAGCATGTGAATTACACAAGGACTTTGGTTTTGCCAAATATTTATTTTCATCCTAATTCCTGAGGAATACATCATTGAATATTGTGTATTATTGCAAATATATAGCTCTTTTCTCATGATGCGTTCTGCCTTTCGTAGGACTTTCAGATTTGTGCAGCTTTTGTCCTGATTTGAGTCAAATAATGGAATTTATTCATACTTGCTTTGGTTGTTTTGTATTTTTTTCCCGTTAGATCACTGCTGGTGTTGATCAGTTAGATTGTGTTTTGCAGTACAGAAATAATAGGTGAAAGACAATCTGTCATGGAAGAGCCTGCGGTTTAATTGGCAATTAGTCATTAATTACAATATTTAGGTGTTGATAGGAAAAGATTTAAGGTTTTAATCATGTAGAAGTACTCAAATAAGTATAATAAAGAATTCTACAGAATGGCTTTCTAGGACTGAAACATGGAGGTAATAGTAAGAGTTCCATTTAGCATTTTTAAAGCTACAAAAGTCACCACACCGGAACAAAGTGTGGATTTTCCTTTAAAAATAAAGAAATGTGTTTGTAAGTATGTGGTGATTTCTTAAAAAGACATCATTGAAATTCAAAAAACAGGGAGAGGTCTTACGGTGATATATCCAGGTGCAAACAGTGAGTAGTTACAGGGTTTTCTCATCACTTACTTTGAAGTGCTATTTATACAGATTTCTCATTTCAGAAAAAAGGCTTTTTGGAAAATTTGCACGTCACCGTGGCGTATTTATGCCTTTGTGGTGCTGATATGTTATCTGTGAGGGTATTAGGGGAAATGCTGCCAAATGGAAATATTCCCAAGAATGGTAGATACACAAGATATTGTTCCAAGTAACACTTGCAGCAGGAAAGTGCTCGCTGGCAAATTAGACCTGACCTCAGGTTTCAGCAGATTTGCCACTATTGTCAGTTTTGAAGCACTGACAAACCGTTGGGCAGATGCTTCTCCTCGTTGCCACATGAAGTACAATTACCAAAGGTCAATATTTGGTTCATTAGACAGCTGGTGACAAGAAGATAACGAAGCAAAATCGTAGAATCATAGAATGGTTTGGGTTGAAAGGGACCTTAAAGATCACGCAGTTCCAGCCCCCTGTGATGGGCAGGGGCACCTCCCACTGGGTCAAGTTGCTTAAATCCTCAGCCAAACCTGGCCTTCAACACCTCCAGCAATGGGGCAGCCACGACTTAGCCAGGCGATCTGTTCCACTGCCTCATCACCCTCATGAATGTAATCCTCCTGCTGAAAACACAGACAGCAAAGATGCTCCTTCTTCAACCAGTTCTGAAGATATTGCAGCTTGACACACAGACCTCAGCCTAAGGGGCTTTCAGTAATGTTCTTATTTCACTTGCTAAGGTCTGTATACAGTAAGCGATACAGAAACAGAAAAATACATAAGGATACAGAATGGGGTTAAAATTAATTCATCATCACCCAGTGATGGTTTCCTAAACTTTGCCTTAATCTTGTCTCTTTGTCTTAATCAGACAAATAGAAGTAATAATGTAAACCATAAAGAAATTAAATATGATTATCGTTTATTGAGAGGCAAAATATTGCCACACTTGGAGTTGCTGAAAATATTTACTGCAGACTGTGTCTTTTTATAAAAAAAAGCTGTTGTTGGTGTACAGTTGCTATGTGAAAGTAAACTTGTGAGGGAGTGGTCCACAAAAGCACCTTTTGCTTTCTATTCTGCGTAAATGATCCTAGACCCTTTTTTCCTTCTCCTTTGTGCTTTCTCTCCCCGCTCAGACAGGGGTGTCCAGCTGAAATGCCTCAGGTGTTCTCACATGCAGCCAGATCTCCCTGGGATAAACAGTGTCTCTGAGGTAGATGGGAGCCAATCTGTTTGTTTTTCCACCAAATGGATTAGCTTCCAAAAGCTCAGAAGCGACTGGGGCTGAGTTATAAAACATAACAAGTTAACCAAAATAAATTGTAAGGGTCACTAGCGGTTCTTGTCTCAAAGAAAGGCTCCAGTGCAGTGTGATTCAGGTGGCATTAGTCATGAGTGAAGTTGCAAAACACAAAGGAGATTTGTAGAATCTTGCTTTCATTTTAGGATTTTGATAGCGAGATTGAATATCCCTCATGTGATTTTATTTATACGGTTTCACAGAAGAGAAGGCAACAAGGGTAAGTTCTTAAATAGCTTGATCATAGCTGGGTAGTCACACAGAGTGTGCCTTATCCTTCTAGAAAAGGTCAACTGTGACGGCCGTGGGTATTTTATCCTTTAGCTCTAAGGAGCTAAATGACTGTAAATCCTGTCGTTGGAAATACCGTATGGCATTATGGCTGTCAAAAGAGATTTTTTTGGAATTGTAATGGTTTAGGACAAATTTGGGGTTTAAGTGATCAGATTTGTGAGACGGACAAATGTCGTGTCTCAAATAGACCTAAATCTGGAGCTATCATGTAAATTGTCCATTGGTTTGTGTTGCATTGTTGTTAGGACTTTAGGTATATTGAAATCGTAATGATAGGCACTGAATGAATATCCAGAGGGTTTACAGATATCCAGTATTTTTTCCCCCCAATGTTCATTTAGAAAAGTAATTATATTAGGCTCTGCTCCAGATTTAACTACAGGAGAGGTGAGAGTTGTTGCTTTATCAGCTGTTGATTCCTGTACCTTTACGTATGGTATAAGAAGGTTATTGGAAATGTGTTTCACAAATCTTGGATGGGAATTCTTGTGGTAAGCTGCTACATTTAAATTTTTTTTATTGTTAAAACATGTTATTTTGAGATATTAACACTACTCAGTTTCTCTATGAAATGTAATACTCTCTCATGTTCTGTATGGCACTATTATGTATATGTAATAGCATTAGTGACACTGGTTGTGTTAATTAGTAACTAATGAACCAGAAATATCAGAGAAACTGAAATCCACCTTTTATTTTGAGGCTACTTCTGCTACAAAGACCAGGGTGCCCTATGAGCTCCTGACGTTCTCTTGTGTTCCACTGTCAGCTTGTATCCAAACAGATTGTCGCAACTTCTGATTAGACGTAAGGAAGAAATATTTTATGGCAAGGGTGGTGAAAGAGTGGTACAGGTTGCCCAGAGAAAGGTGCAAGTGCCTCATTTCTGGAAACACTCAAGGTCAGGTTGGACAGGGCTCTGAGCAACCTGATCCGGTCGAAGACATCCCTGCTCACTGCAGGGAGGCTGGACTGGATGACATCTAAAGGTCCCTTCCAACTCTAATCACTGTATCACTCTACAAACTTACATTTGCATTTCTGGGCAGCGATGATGTTGTTGAGTCCATGCAGTCTGTGAGTGGGCTCGTGAGAACTTCAGGGCTGCAGGTTTGGAATAACGACTTTAGTTATAATGCAGGGGTGATGTGATGGCACAATCTCTTGTGCTTGCATGANCGTAAGGAAGAAATATTTTATGGCGAGGCTGGTGAAAGTGTGGCACAGGTTGCCCAGAGAAAGGTGCAAGTGCCTCATTTCTGGAAACACTCAAGGTCAGGTTGGACATGGCTCTGAGCAACCTGATCTGATCGAGGATGTTCCTGCTCGCTGCAGGGAGGCTGGACTGGACGACATCTAAAGGTCCCTTCCTACTCTAATCACTGAATCACTCTATGAACTTACATTTGCATTTCTGGGTAGTGATGATATTGTTGAGTCCATGTAGTCTGTGAGTGGCCTCGTGAGAACTTCAGGGCTGCAGGTTTGGAATAACGACTTTAGTCATAATGCAGGGGTGATGTGATGGCACAATCTCTTGTGCTTGCGTGACTTGGAGAAGAGGAGGCTGAGAGGAGACCTCATTGCTCTCTACAACTACCTGAGAGGAGGGAGCTGGGCTCTTCTCCCAAGTGACAGGGGACAGGACGAGAGGGAATGGCTTCAAGCTCCACCAGGGGAGGTTTAGGCTAGAGATGAGGAGGAATTTTTTTACGGAAAGGGTCATTGGGCATTGGAATAGGCTGCCCAGGGAGGTGGTTGATTCGCCTTCCCTGGAGGTGTTTAAGGCACGAGTAGACAAGGTCCTGAGGGACATGGCTTAGTGCTTGATAGGAATGGTTGGACTTGATGATCCGATAGGTCTCTTCCAACCTGGTGATTCTATGATTCTATGACTACACAGGCTATTTGGTGTTAATTTCTGGCCATATCTACACGAGTACTTGTTGCTTATAAAAATGAGGGATTTATGCCTCTAGGACAGACTTAGCATCTTCTTGCATTGCTGTTTGGAGGCACTATTTGTGACAAACAGTTGGCGTACACTGCTGTCCCGTGCCAATTTTCACTGAAATATGTTATTGGCGCTGACTTTTACTAGACTGCTGTTTCGAAAGGTTTTATTATAGTTAACCCCCAGAGCTTGGAACGAATCCACCAAATGTATTAGGTAAAACAACCATCATATTTTATTAACCTGATGTGTTTTATCCTAAGGGATTTCACGAAGCATTTTCAGCCGTCCAGGTTAGCAGCTGAAGCAACGCTTGTTATTAAGTGTTTGTAGAACTGAAACCTGGGAACAGGTTTTGCTGTGAAATAGTGGGCAGTAGCTACTGCCTGCTGTGAGTAGGAAGACGTTTTACTGAAAGTGTTGGAGGAAGAAGCTGCTAATGCAGCACACTTGGCTTCTTTTTGAGGTGGGACTGCCCTCAGAGGTGAAAGTTTTGCCCCTACAGCAGCACAGACCTATATATACTTCAGCCGAATTTTCTGTATAACCTGACTTTTAGTGCGTTTCAAGGAAAGAAAAATCTAGCAAACAGCATCCTTGCTTAATCATTTCCTTAAAGAGTTCTGATGGCATTTCATGGCTTTTTGATTTAGCGCATTATTAGAGGGAAGGAGGAAAATTAAGCCAATTTTATTACTCTCTGTGTCTTATCTAATCCATCTGATGCTGCAACCTGGCTTTGTCTGCTTTTAGTAAGTGCTCCTTTGAAACTCCTGCTCACCCATGTAGCAATAATAAGGATTATGTAATAACTGGCTTTTGATGGCTCTTTCCAGCTTGAGCTAGATTTTCCTGTAGAATGAGCCTGTAATTGTAAATGTGAGTGTATCACAATGTTTCCTTTCCCCCTCAATGTTAATTATTAAAGCCCAAGTGTAGAAAAATGCATCTTACTGCAGAACGACTTGCTAGGTGGAATTTTAGCAGAGAATCGGAAAGAAGATGTAATTTTTAAAATCTAGTTTTAAAATAAAAATAAACATGGAATTTCCCAATACTTGCAGTGACTGTGGAGAAGGTTTAATACAATCTATACAAAGTAGAGTAACCTAAAAGATCTTAATTACTTATCAGCTAAAGAAACAGGAGGGAAGAAAAGGAGATTGTGAAGCGCAAAGTCGTGCCTGGGATGAACTTGCCTGTGTATTCTTTTTTTTTTTGCTTTCTGACCTGTTTCATGGTAACTTTAATCACTTCCCCAGGTATTCAGTTCAAGCTTTCTGGCAAGTTGGTTCTTGCATAACAAGGGATCCTTTTGTCATAGGAGTTCAGTTTGCATTTCAAAGCCAGGAGACTGAGATGATTTAGAAATAATTTGCTCTCATGTTGTGAGGGAAGGACTTAGTGGTTTTTTTTTATATATATTTGTGTCCATGCAGTTTACTTCAATCCAAAGATACTCAGTCATGGCTTATTCATGAATAAGTGTAGTTAGGCTTTACGAATGCAGTTGTGTATGTTCGTGAAAGGACAATGTAAAATAAAATACAGGTTCTGCTTTTTAAATCATCATAAGGTTACTAGAAAATGAGCAAAGCTGCCTAAAGGCATTTTAGGTGTCATTCCACTATAGAGTCCTGCTAAGACAGCACTTCAGGACATAGAGACGCTGAAAGGAGGTCATTCGGTGTGATAGGCTTCTCTTAATTTTGACTAGGATTCACTAAGCTAGTGAGCTCTGGCACTGGTTTATGGCTACTGAGTGTATTTCAAAAGACCCACAGGGGCTGTAAAATCTCTTGCAAGCAAAACCAGCATTTTAGCAGTGAAAACGTGCCAGCGCTGTTATGCTGGCAGTGTACCTTTTTGATAATACTCGGCTAAATACATACTGTGTCTTTGGACGCGTGTCGTTGTTGTATGTTTGCTTATTTTTTAAATACCAATTGCTCAAAAATATTTAGGGTAAAATCCTAGTTCTTTTGAATCATAGAATTGTGGAATGGTTTGGGTTGGATGAGATCTTAAAGATCATCCAGCTGGAGTCCCCCCTGCCTTAGACAGGGTCACTCCCACTGGATCAGGTTGCTCAAAGCCCCATCCAACCTGGCCTTGAACACCTCCAGGGATGGGGCAGCCGCAAGTTCTCTGGGCAACCTCTTCCCATCACTCTCACAGGAAAATTTTTCTTTGTAATATCTAATCTAAATCTCCCCTCTTTCATCTTAAAACTATTCCCTCTCATCCTATCCCTGCACTCCCTGATAGAGACACCCCTCCCCAGCTTTCCTGTAGCCCCTTTAAGTACTGGAAAGTGCTCTCAAGACTCCACAGAGCCTTCCCTTGTCTTGGCTGAACAATCCAAATGGATTGAAGTGCACAAAATTCTGTTTCTGACTTCACTGGGGTAGAACCATATTCCTCACACTTAAGATTGTTTCATAGCCACGTTGCTGAATCTTTCTATAGGATCCGTTCTACTGAATATGAATATTTTTAATTAACATTTCCCGATTTTAGTACTGTGCTATTCTTGCAAGCTGCACAACATTGCACACTGCATTGCAACATATAACTTATGGTACACAAATCTTTAGCTGCTGAGAGATAATTTGCTGTAGCTGAGAACAAGCTTTCACTTCTGAGTGAAAACTTCCTGAGAGTTTTGGAAGGCAGAACCAGTTCTTGGAAAGCATGGTCGCTTTTTTTTTTTTTTCCAACTCCCTGAACAGTGTGTGGGACGTTGTTATGTCCCCTACAGTGGCTGCTGGTGCAGAAGTCTCTTTGTCATTGCTCAGCTGCGACGTTGACCTTGTCCCAACAATTGCAGAACACTTTGCACGAGTCTTCTGCTCCAAGTGTGTGAAAAAATGCTTAAATCTTGGTGCTGCATATAGCAATACTTGAAGTTTAAACATCTTGGTTCCTAGGTTCCTATTAAATAATAGCCACGGTGAGGTGGTCCTCACCAGGGAAGCCGTCAAGATTGCTTGGAGGACTTACATAAGGCTCTCGGCATAGCTGAGCTGCCTACTGCTGCGCTCTGGAAAGAACGAAGACTGTGACCTTAATACTAAGGTGAAGCGATAGTGGCAAAGCCTTTGTTTAAACGGTGCTAAAATGATCAAGGGAATGCTGAAGAGCCTCAAAGAAATATTGGCCCTTTCCCACAATTTATATTTTCAGATGCTAAAACTGGTCGTTGAGCCAATGCGAGGTATCTATTTTAAGATGCTGCATGTCAATATCTGACTGCAGATGGCTCCGTGATTCATAGTTGGGAGAAGCAAAATGTTAGACACTAAGATATTGTTGCTAAGAGATTTTTGTACACAGTATGCTAACATGTGCTGGCAAATTTGGGAACAGTAGCGGCAGCGTGCTTGTGGAGCAAAAAAAAAAATTCAGTGGTGAAGAAACTGTCTTCAAAGGACTATTTAAAGGATACTAACATTATTGTGCTTTGTTGTATTGAGAACTGACGAAGATGAAATTGTCGTTCAAGCAGATATACAGAAAACATCTAAAAGGTAAAGCTAATCATCCTATCTGATGAAATAGCAAAGGCTAGAAAGAAAAAGACAAAAATATACTCTGGGATTTAAATTAAGCAAGTTTCAAGAAGATTAAAGGTGACGGTTCTTGATATTTTGCCATCTAATGGACATCAGATATATTAATATACGAAGTTAGTTCCTTTCAAAATACATAATATTAAGCTTCTATTACATTATATAATTAAAAAATGTTAAAAACTGTTTTCTGTCCAGGAAAGAAACATGCATGAAAATGCTGAGTATGTTTTTTTAAATTTTTCTTCCATAACATTACTGTAGAGTAATTTAGGAAAATTGTCATCTGTCCTGTTAGAGAATGTGGGTTCTTTCTGCATTTAGCCTAAGTCTTCACTGACGAAAAGAAACTTAAAGGTTTAAAGGAAAAAAAACCTTAAAATTTTATTGCTTCTCTTTATTCTATGTAAATCTTATGCATCTTATTTCAGTGAATTTTACTTGATAGTGTAATACCTGAAATAAACCTTCAAATTGATAAGAATTATTTTATCAATTAATTTAATTTTGCCAAAGGAAACCTTTCATTTCTGATCTATTTTGAGCAAAACCATTATTATATGTACAAAATTGTACATGAATACAAATTTCTCAAAATAGTAACTTTCTCCTGGTATGTTTTTAATTATATATTTTACATCTCAGTTTCAAAACTGGTTACTTTTTGATTAAGTTTTAAAGTGTATATATAAATGTGTGTCTCCATAATATTAACATATGTATCTTCTTGAGGTCCTGTTTCTTGTCATCCATATTATGTGAATTCGAGAGCGCTGTTAGCTAAGAGCGTGAATTAGTGATATTAATAGGCTATTAATCAAGCATTTGGTTTAATTTCAGAATGAGGTGAACTAAGAAGCTTCCGCTAGTTTTTATTTTACAGTGTTGTAGCCTCAAAGTGAAAAAATCAACTGTAATCAATGCAACTCTACAAAATGTGGGGTGGTACTTTGCCTTTGGATTTTGGAAAGTAAAATACAGTATTCACGATTGTTCAGCATTTCTATTTTAGGTTATACAGCTATTGTAACTATAGAGACTTTTCCAGCTGGTTCAGAAGAAAACCCCGTTTTGTTGTATTTATTGAATTCTTAGTGAATTTATCAAATATCTCAAATGCAAATTAGACTTAAAGTCTATGTTGTGATTTGAGTTCAGAACAACACTTGTCAAATTGTCACATCGTGCTAAGGTATTACAAAAGAATGTGTTTCCAAAAGAAATTGAGTTCTAGATATGTTCTTGTATTTATTGAATAACTAAACATACCGACACGTACAAGCTCTTTGAAATTGCATAAGAAAGCAGTAGTGTTTAATCAGTACATTTTTCTCCCACACCTATGGAAAAGGAATTTGGAGTGCAGATTGCTTCTTGCCTTTCCAAACTGAACTCCATCTGTACCACTGAAGAGTTTTAAAAATCTGCATGCTGCTCGTCTACGAGGGCAACGAATGCAGATCGATTTAAGATTTTTCTTTGGAGTCTGCAGAGCTTGCTGTGTGGTTTTGTGTCACTATTTTATCAGGGATGGGATCTCACGGTGCTGTACGGGTGTGCACAGGCGTACACGACAGCAGGGTCTTTGCACTTAATCACCTAAATTTACCATTCTAATGTCCTTGTGGATGGCTTGATGGCTCGCTGCGACTAACTTCAAAGTGGCTTTAAGACTCCAAAAAGCCTTTATGTTCTCCTTTTATTAGGGAGAGCTTTTATTTTGAGAGAACACGATGGAATTATGTTGAAGTTGAACTACGTTGCCTTTTCAGTGCCCTACAGTAGGCACCATTCTATTTTCATATCAAATTAAAAAGGAGTCTGCCTCCAAAGGTTGTGATTATAATGTAGTGGTTTAGAGGTTGCCTGACTGTTGGATTATTACCTCTTATTGCAGCTGCTAGGAGAATTGTTAATATGATTTTTGTCTGGGAACGTGCTTCGGAAAAAAAATGATAACATTTGTTTTATTTTTTAATATTAAGAAAACGTGGCCTAATTATGACACATGGAAGCGCCTTTCAGGTGGTCTTTTCATTAAGGAAGTAATCCCATCTAATCCCTCTAAACCCATTTGCATTCATTTCTCATGGGTCTTTGCTGATTGCGAATCCTATTGCATAATGATTGTGACTGCTCGAATGGTGTTTCTTCATTGTACCTTAGCGGTGCTCTACATAATTTATGATTTTATAAGTCTGTGATGGAAGGTAATTTTTGGAACATCTTAACAGTTCCAGTCTCCTTTGGAGGGTTGTGTAACTTTTTTTTCTTCCAATTCCACCTAAAGGTTGGCACGAGTTTCAGAGTATCCTGTACATCTATACAGGGGAGATTTAGGCTAGAGATTAGGAGGAAGTTTTTTACAGAAAGGGTCATCAGGCATTGGAATAGACTGCCCAGGGAGGTGGTTGATTCGCCTTCCCTGGAGGTGTTTAAGGCACGAGTAGACGAGGTGCTGAGGGACATGGTTTAGTGTTTGATAGGGATGGTTGGACTCGATGATCCAATGGGTCTCTCCCAACCTGGTGATTCTATGATTCTATGATTCTATTTGCAGTTCCACTACTGACACTGAGCAAAGTCAAAATTGAAGTCACGTTTTGTCCTGGGACAGAGCTCATTGCTCTTCAAGCTTTCTTAAAAGACCCTCATTTAGTGAGTAGAGACAGTGGAAGGGTGAAATATCAGCCTTGAGGGGAAGGATAATGAAACGTACTTTTGCCGGGAAACTGAAATTGCTTGGAAGAGAAGGGAAGGGGAATAAAAACCAGGTGGGGAGTGTTTTATCCCAAGCTGCTCATTGTGAATTGCACCTAGAACTGAGCAACCCAAACAGCTTCCTCCACTCTCCATTTAGGCAGAGCATTTTAAAGCTTTCGGTCTCTAAAATTTAAGCGTGTGTAGAAGGATGTGGAGCAGCCTTGACCGAGTGAAACATAAATGAACTGAGGGATGCTTTCCTCATTCTCATGTAGAAAGATTGTCAAAGTTCATTGGCTGGATTGAAGAGGGGACGACTTCGATTTCAGACCTTTTTGTGTTGTTTCTTATTGTCTGTAGTAGTTAGTTCCAAAGAGTGGTAATCTAATATTAGTTTTACTGCTTGCCTTTCAGGGACTAACCGATAAAGGCCTGAAATTGTATTTGCAACAGGCTACAAAGATCTTGCTCTAATTTAATATAACCTCTACCTGTGGTACGTTTCAAGAGCAGAAAAAAATCGATTGTGAAAGGTTAGTGACAGGTGAAGTGTATATATAATATCCAGTTTCCCGAAGGGAACAAAACGCTGTATTAATCATAATGAAAAGCATCTAAATACTTGACTGTAAGTAATTAGACAACTTCATTTATGAGGCTGAAAAGAGAGATTCTGATGAGTCAGTGCTGCTACTTCTAGCTGATCCAGAGTGTGAAAACATAAAACTCTTGCACTGAAACCTGTAACTGGACATCTGTCAGGTCTCACTTTTACACAAATTAGCCTTATTTGCCATTATTTACACCAAATTTGTTTGGGAAACAAGATTCAGACAAGCAGAACTAAGCAGATGCATCAAATGTTTGATTTCTGAATTGACTTCAGAAAGCCAACTTAAAAGCTGCCTGTATCCAGAGGGAACACTTCTGACTCGTAATATCGGAAAACCAGAAGATGAGAATAGTGCTATGCCAGGAGGAAGCACTTTCTAGAGGCACCTCACTGGTTATGAAGGTATCATTCCTCCTCCCGTGCCTGATGCTGGACTAGCAATCGTGAGGTGCCCCTGTCTCCTGCCTTCTACCCCCAGTCTCTAATTCACATTCGTTTCATTCATTCAAGTTTCTGCTTCCCTGAGCTGTCACTTGGTTACCATCCATAGCAACTAGTCAAGTGCCAATTAAACTCCTTCCCTTCTTCACTGAATTGGTGGCAGAGCATCTGGCATTGCCTGGCATGGCAGATAGTAAGACCCTGTAACCCACTGCATAATTTGAAGGAAACATCTGTCTGTGAGACTGTGAGTAAGAGGATGGGGAGACTGTAATGAGCTTTCCCTCTACCAAGGAAGAGTGAATATCTGTATAAACATGCAGCTTCTGGTCCTGCTCTGCATTGCATACCCTGACAGTGACAACCAGCTCTTATCTCTGCTCCGCTGCCTTGCTCAAGGAGTCACGAAGCCCCTGGCTTGGGGCCTCTCACACCTCTGATTGTCTCTGGGTTGTGACCTCTTTCAGTGACTCCATTAACTTTTTGTAGTGATGACATTATGAAGACAGAGTATTGTGGAAATAGGAGGTTATGCAGCCAGTCTAGCTGCATGGGTTTACCCTAGTTTTTATTTTGTATGAGTTACCTCCCACTAAGATAATTCTTCCTGCTTGGTTTTACTTTGTGCTCACTTCTGTTTTATAAGGGTACGTACTTATTCAGGTCAGCCATGTGTGCTATCAAATATAATTTGAAAGTAATTAGATGCCCATGTTAACACCCTTAGTGGGGTCAGTTAAACTCAGAGGGGAGGGAGCTGGTAAATGATTCTCTTTGGTTACTATAATTTATATAAAATTGTCTCTATTGCTGATAGGAAAAACCCCCATAGAGTTTCTGTTGTCTGTATTGTACAGTAGGCTGTATGGCAGAGAGCTCAACTAAATGTCTGCAGCAGTTAAAGGTCCTGGTTTGGGTCTGAAAACACTGTACTTGAACCATTTAGTCCAACTTTTGAGCTGGAACTGGACTGACATAGTGCTGTGGCACCACAGGCACAGTCTTTCTGATTTTGGAGCGGATGCAAAGTAAATACACTCTTTAAAAACAGAGCAAAACCCTGCAACTTTTAGTGGAAAATGCAGGTGAAATGTAGTGGAAATGGCTATAACTGGAGATGGGCAGATTTAGACTAGACATAAGGAGGAATTTCTTCACGATGAGAGAGAGGTGAGGCACTGGAACAGGTTGGCCAGGGAAGCTGTGGCTGCCCCATCCCTGGAGGTGGATGGCAGCCTGATCCAGTAAGATGCCCCTGCCCATGGCAAGGAGATTGAAACTAGATGATCTTTAAGGTCTCTTCCAACCCAAACTATTCTATGATTATGTGAGCGATATTTTTTTGAAATGATGCAAAACCAAACTTTATCCAGGTTACAGAATAACATGACTAAAGACATGCACATTTTTGGTGTAAGATAAGTATCTTGGTCATCAAGAAGATCATAGAATCATAGAACAGCCAGGTTGGAAGAGACCCACCGGATCATCAAGTCCAACTGTTCCTATTGAACACTAAACCATGTCCCTCAGGACCTCGTCCACCCGTGCCTTAAACACCTCCAGGGAAGGTGAATCAACCCCCTCCCTGGGTAGCCTCTTCCAGTGCCCAATGACCCTTTCTGATGAAATGATATTTGCTGCAGGAATGAAAGAACTTGAATTATGGTAAAACTGCTGCATGTGCAGTTTTTAAAAAGCTATGATTTTTGAAGCTTAAGCAGAAGAGAATCTGCATAAAGGTAGCTCGTGGTTGCAAACTGCTACCTCCCACCTTTCATGGTCGTATTTCATGTTTGTAGACATGCATGTGATGCATTTTGATGACTGGAATCCAGTTCTGGAACTGGAAAAAAACACTTTCACTGTAGTTTTGCTGACTTCGCGCCTTTTTCACTGCCTAGAAGAGATGTCTTGTGATCTAAAAAACACCAGATGGGAACCTTCTTTCCTGCCATAACCTCTCAATTAGACACCTAGCAAACACGGCTATTTAAAAACATGTAAATTATGATGCGTATTTTCTGCTGGATACTTCATTGGTGTTTTATTTCCCTAAATTACAAAGAAATTTAGCACAATGAGAGAACTTTAGTAAGGTTCTTATTTAGTTCTTATCCTAATTGAGGGGAGAGTTGTTCATGTTGAAGCCCTGGATCTTGTAGAAACCATTCACTTGCCCTAATGCATTCTTGCTTACAGTTTCATTTGAACACAGTTTTAGTTCGAGATAGGCTGTGATGAAAAAGAGTCTGCGGTTGCTGCGCTTTGTAGTTTGCAACTGTAAAAATTGAATGAGAATAATTATACATCTTTCAGATTTTTCTCTTGACTTCACTTTCTCCCACACTCCTTACCCATCATATTCAAATGAAGTACGTTGATGTTGTGCCAAGAAATATTTGTACTTCCTTACTTTTTCTTGCTTTCTTTAGATTCTTAACGTGTTTTCCCTTCATTTTTTTGCCATTAGAATTCTACATGCTGTTTTTAGCGAGTTGAAGTAAATTAAATTGAGAGAAACGATACCTTAAGCTTGCAGAATCTAGTGCTTGATTCAGAAGCAAATACAGGAACAATGCTCTGTCAAGCTGACAATTAGCTATCTGTCAGTATCTTTTTTTCAAGTAATAAAATGTGTTTATCACTTGAACAACATGTTTATACTTGAGTTTTAAAATTACTCTGTATCAAAAATTCTTTCGAGTAGCGTGGCTGTTGTCTAGCAAGCTGCCTGTCGCTCATGAATTCCCTCTTTGAATTTTACATATTAATTAGGGGTAATGTTGAAGAGAGGTATTATTGCTGGCTTATAATGGAGAGAAAAACTCTCATCTGTGCTCAAGTGTTGCTTTTGTGAACCTGAACCAAGTCAGGCTGCAGAATGTGAAGTTAGAGAGAGAGAGCGAGAGCATTTGTACAGCTCTGCTGGTACTTTCATAGTGCTGTGTGCCAGGAAGATGCATGAGTTACACTTTAGAAGCTCTAAAGAGGAGGCTGAGGGCCAGATTCCCATATGTTATCCATGCTGAGAAGCAGTTTGTTTCAGAAGTAGTTCCTGGAATAAAGATCTTCTTACTAATGGTTAAAATAGTAATGTTCATATGGATAAATGCTTCTGCTGATGATGAGGTGGCAGTGCACCGATATCCTCCTGTCTCTGATCTCTCTTATCCTTGCAGATGTTACGGCGTGCAGAAGTCTTATGGCATATCTGAGTAGAAACAGTCTTTATTTTTTCAACTGTGGTCTAAAAGCAGTAGTGGGATTGAGTTGAACTAGTGTTATTGATTCATAATAATGCATTTTGCTCCCAAGTATCCACCAATGTTTGAAGAAATGCAACTAAGTGCCCAAAGCAAATAATTTTCTTACTGTTAATATTGTAATGAGAAAATAATTATATGATTAACACTTGTAAATATGGTGATATTATATATATGTTAATTATTTAAAGGACAAAGGTGATTAGCCTGGAGAAGAGGAGGCTGAGAGGGGACTTCATTGCTCTCTACAACTACCTGAAAGGAGGTTGTAGAGAGGAGGGAGCTGGTAGTCTAAAAAAGTTACTCTCATACCCTGCTATACTTAAAAAATAGTAGTTTTCTTAAGTCTTACTTGTACTTTAGTAGCCAGTAGACTTTACAACCTAAACTAAATCAGTCTGTCTCTTTAGACCAGCTCTGGCTAGCTTAGGACAAACAGATTAAATGAGGGTTACTCTGCTGTGTTTGAACCCTTTTGTTTAAATCTGGGTCCTTCTGCAAGAATTTCCAGGGCTGCACACAGAAATGATTCATGAGTAATGGCTTGAAGGATAAGGACTAATAGAAGGGGAGTCTCAGCACTAAAGAAAGGCCGTAAAATGAAGTCACCAGGAGAGCTTTAGAGGGGAGAAAATAGTGTGATAATCTGACTTCCAGCAATTTCCACCTAGTTTTACTTAGGAGTATTGCAGTGAGTGCTTTTTTTCTAAGACAATGCGCTCATACTTGTAGCAAATTGTCTTCCTAGTACTGTGCTTCGATGAGGGCTCTTCCAAAGTTGCAGTAGATATACGCTGCGTCCACTCTGAGCCCTACATGGGATGTGCTAATGGCAGAATGTGGCATTGTATAAATAATCAATGCTGAATGGAAAGTGAAGAAAATGTGTGTAATTATTTTATTTTAGGTGAAATCGATGTGATGGTCATGACTTATGATTTAAGCCTGTTCGGGGTCCATCATTTAAAGCAGATTTGGAAACTCTGAAATACGTAATAGTCAAGATTTTCTATCTGTAGCTTGTGGCTTGTGTGTAAAGTCATAACTTTTGAGGAGTTCCACTTTAGTTTGTTTTGGTTTAATTTAATTTAATAAATTAATTGTGCATTCAATTTCCTTTAGTGAGTGCAGAAATAAGGTCTTATGTTTGTTACTTGCATTAGCTGTACTTCATAGACCTTCCTAAGACATTTCAGCACATTAGTCTTCCCCTGTGTTATTCTTCAGCCCCGAGATTTGTGAGGCTGCCCAAAGCAGAAAATAATCTTTCTTGGTCATCAGCACAGAAATTTACCTGAGTTTTCAATTACTTCTTGAGGCAGGAAGAACATTGATTGAGTTAGAGCGAGTCCAGAGGCGGCCACAAAAGTGGTCTGAAGGCTGGAGCACCTCCCGCATGAAGAGAGGCTGAGAGATTTGGGATTGTTCAGCCTGCAAAAGGGAAAGATCCACAGAGACCTTAAAGCAGCTCCCAACACTGAAAGGAGCTTACAGGAAAGCTGGGGGGAGGCTCTTGATCAGGGAATACAGGGATAGGGTGAAGGGGAATGATTTTAAGCTGAAAGAGGGGAGATTCAGACCAGGTATTAGGAAGAAATATTTTCCTGTGAGGGTGTGAGGCCCTGGCCCAGGTTACCCGGGGAAGTGGTGGCTGCTCCATCCCTGGAGGTGTCCAAGGCTAGGTTGGATGAAACTTTGATCAGCCTGATCCTGGGGGATGTGTCCCTGCCTATGGCAGGGAGGTAGAACTGGGTGATCTTTAAGTTCCCTTCTGACCCAAACCATACTGATTCTATGTCTGACAGCAGCCCTATGTCCAGGGGAGTCCATAAATAAGATTTTTTGTTTGTTTGGCCTGCACCCTGTAGATGCAGAAACTTATATGAGAGTGGTGATCAGCTTACCTCTTTTGCCTGTATCAGGAATGTCACAGTGCTATTACAGGAACAGTACCTGCCATAACATAAAGCTGGGAAGTGGAACCAGTGAAGGCAATTACTCAATATTTAGGGCAAAAATAGGAGGGGAAAAAAGGGATGCAGGCAGCAATGGCTGAACCACATCACTTTTCTTATATCCAGTGGAGATATACACAGTTCATACTGTGCGCAGTTCTGGGCCCCTCACCATAAGAAGGATGTTGAGGCTCTGGAGCGAGTCCAGAGAAGAGCAACAAGGCTGCTGAAGGGGCTGGAGAACAGGCCTTATGAGGAGCAGCTGAGAGAGCTGGGGGTGATTAACCTGGAGAAGAGGAGGCTGAGAGGAGACCTCATTGCTCTCTACAACTACCTGAAAGGAGGTTGTGGAGAGGAGGGAGCTGGGCTCTTCTCCCAAGTGACAGGGGACAGGACAAGAGGGAATGGCCTCAACCTCCGCCAGGGGAGATTTAGGCTGAACATTTGGAAAAAAAATTTCACAGAAAGGGTCATTGGGCATTGGAATAGGCTGCCCAGGGAGGTGGTTGATTCGCCTTCCCTGGGGGTGTTTAAGGGACGGGTAGACGAGGTCCTGAGGAACATGGTTTAGTGTTTGATAGGAATGGTTGGACTCGATGATCCGATGGGTCTCTTCCAACCCGGTGTTTCTATGATTTATATGAGAAATAGGACAAGGACAATAAGACAATACACATCTGTGTCCAATAATAAGGGAATAAATGAAAATTATTATTTTAGAACTATATTTATTAAAAACCACTTTAAATTCTATACATATACATTTTTTATACAATTTTTTTTGGTGTCTTAGTGGTACCTGAATGCTTGTAAATCTTGGTACTTCTTTCCTGGTTATCTCACACACATTGCACTGTAGCCCCTGTTTTCATTGTTCAGGTAAGTAGCTAGGCAGGAGCAGTTAAATGGAAATGATCACGTTAATGTGTCCATCTGGGCCTACTCCTGTAGCAACCTCCAGGTGTCCCAGAGCGTTGGGGTGGATGCGTTTACATTTCACTGCTGGTTTGGACTGCCACACCGTAAGCATCCACAGCTCTTCAAGCAGCCTCCTGAGACATCCATGATCATAGTGTTCATGGGAAATGGGTAACTGGGGGGGACTTGCAGTGCTGCTTACAAAATAAATTGAGTTATTTCTCAACGTTGTTTCAGGAATGTATTGTATGCAGAGGTTGCGGAATAGAATTAATAACCTGTTACTCCACTTTGTGAAATGAAAATATATTGTATGTTGTTTGTCAGTACTATAACATGCGTATTTTACTACTTAATAACATATTAATTAATTGCAACTATTTTACAATCCTTTAGGTGGCTATAATAGCAGGAAATTTTGAGCTCGCTGAATATATCAAGAATCACAGGGAAGCTGATATCGGTAAGTAAAATGTTTACGGATGCTGAAAATAAGTTGTACAAGTTTAAACTAAGATTTTGGTTCTTCGCGAGATAAGACTACAGGGCTGGTGACGGTGTGATTTCAGGGAGATTTTAAAAGATGGAGAAAAGTCTGAAATGCCTTCAAAAATGCTATGAACATTTGGTAGTTAATGCGAAAAATGGTATGTTCTTTATTAGTATCCGTTGGCCATTCTGTAACAGATTAAATATTCATCCACATACCTGGCCAAACTGGCTCTTGCATGCTGCTTTGGCATCAGCCCAAAGTGGTTCTCAAGTAGGAATAATTGCTCAGAAGAAAAAAGGTAAAGAAAGATGCTTCTCTGCAATTAAATGAGTGTACGGAAACTGTCTGTCCATATCCATAAACCCATTTCCTCTCACTGAGTTTGATGTGTGGCACTGGATGAAGGCCAGCAACAGGCATTAGGGGCCCTTGACAAAAAGAAGCTTTTTAAAGATCGGTTTTATGTGGAGAGTTTTGATAGCAAAATAAAAATGCGTTTGATAAAAGTGATTTCTAATATGGTTTAATTAAAATGAATTAAAATGCTTTAATTCAAGTTAACTGAGGTTCCCCAGGAACACCCTGAAGTTGACTGGAAAAAGGCATTCCTCTTGCAGCAGGAGGGTCAGTCTAGTTGTCTGCGGTGATTTAACTCAGTGATACAAACCTATATCTTGATAGTATTTAACTTACATGCTAAAACGAGGTCAGCTCACAAGGAATGTAGGACTGTGAAAGAATTGCTCTGGATTAAGGTCTCCTTTTCGTTTCCCTTCCTGGCTGTGTATGACCTGGGCTATGGTTAAAAATTCTGCGTGGTAACGTGAATTCTCTGCACTGTGATGCTTTCACACTTTGTGTGGAGAACACTGAGGACACACTGCATAAAAGCCTTGCATAAAAGTGATAAATACCACGTAAAAGTTGGCGGCAAGTTTGGAAGGGTTTTAAGTGAGGAAGTGGGATAATTCCTTGCTGTATAAGAAGTCTTCACCTTATATTTATTATCAGATGTAAAAAAATTAACTAAAAATGAAGCAATTATTCCTAATAGTGTGAGCATCTTATTGATATTTATATTTATGCATGGCTAATGGTTTTCTAATCTTGTGTTAGTGTGGAAATGAAAGGATACGTCTGCTTAGATTCCAGTGTTTCCTTTGTTTCTGCCACCTTAGTTCTTGATATATTAGCTCACGTATAGAGTCAATGTGGAGCAATTAATGCACACAGACAGTACAGAGTATTATGTTTGATTTTCCTCTAAATGGATTTTGTTCTCTTAAAATAGTTGTGTACAATAAAAGACAAAGAATAGGAATAACTTGCTAGTATCACCTATGTATATATCTACAACATGAGTAACTGTGAAGTAAAAACAATGCAGTACAAAGAGTAGCCTCTAATCTGGTTTGCATAGAATCATAGAATCACCACCAGGTTGGAAGAGACCCATTGGATCATCAAGTCTAACCATTACTATCAAACACTAAACCATGTCCCTCAGCACCTCGTCTACTCGCACCTTAAACACTTCCAGGGAAGGCGAATCAACCACCTCCCTGGGCAGCATATTCCAGTGCCTAATGACCCTTTTCGTAAAAAACTTCCTCCTAATCTCTAGCCTAAATCTCCCCTGGCGGAGCTTGAGGCCATTCCCCCTCGTCCTGTCCCCTGTCCCTTGGGAGAAGAGCCCAGCTCCCTCCTCTCCACAACCTCCCTTCAGGTAGTTGTAGAGAGCAATGAGGTCTCCNCTTCTGTGGGAAGATTGTCCAAATTTTCCTGATGCCTTCAATTTTTCTTCTTAAAATAGCAATATTGATGCTTCTATAATTCATTTGCATTTTTTGCAAGGTGCTGGTAGATTGCACAGCTATTTAAATGAGTAGATTGTCTTAAAGAAAAAGTATTACATTATGTTGTTTCCTCCCAACTAATTTAATTTCCATTAAGATTTATTACTTTAAAAATGTGAAGCCGTTGCAATTCCTATTTCTGGAATGTCTTCCAGTTAAAAAAAAAAAAAAAGTCAAAAGAATAATATCCTGAGCAGAAAACCTGAGAGCTAGTAGGATGATGGATGCGCAGAATAATGTCAACATTTAAACTTCAACAAGTTGGCTTTTATTTATCTTACTTGTCTGCTTATACACTATGTTCATGTAGTTTTGAATGTATTCCAACACGCATCATTTGAGCAATGCACCTTCTTGGAGCCCTGAGGCAAAAGAGTGGGAAGAAATAGCTGAGAGTTTTAGAGGTTTCCTCATGGTGAGACCGAGGGCAGCTCATTCTGCGATGTCTCTTGAGAAACATTTCATCTTCCGTCGCTCAGAAAATACATTTTCGGTTAGATAGAGAATTTTGATATTGAGCCTATTCATTAAACCTTGTTATTCTCTTAGGCTCACTTAATAATTGTAAATACTTTGTATTTTGTAATTATTTTAGACTCACTTAATAATTATTGAATTACAACTGTGGGAAATGCTTTGGAATATGTGCAGCTTCAAGCAGCTCTCTTTTCCGTGGAGGTTTAAGCAGGCAGATGATGGATGATCTGTTCAATCATTTAATAGTAAGCTTGTCACTAATATACGTGGTTATTCATAGAAGAACCATAGAATGGTTGGACTCGATGATCCGATGGGTCTCTTTCAACCTGATGATTCTATGATTCTATGAATCATGATAACATAGAGAGGTTTGGATTGGAAGGAACCTTAAGATCATCTAGTTGCAACGCCCCTGCCTTGGGATACTATTTATGATAGCGTTCATTGGAAGGAGGGGTTGGTGATGCACTGGGACAAGCTCCACATTGCTCTTGATTCTTCGTTAAAAAAACCTCCACGTTACTCTTGGAAAATTTCTGACCTAATCTTTTAACTGTTAGTGATCTTCATACACAGAATCGTGAGCTGTAGATACTTCTTAAATGCAAGCTTAATATACAGTTAGATAACAGAAGTGGCAATAACACTTTCTTTTCAATGAAAACCTACCTGCTTTCCTGGGTACGTTGTTTTAAGGAAAGGAAAATTGTAATTGGTGGTAGTGACTGGAGGCTGGACTGAACTTAGTAGTTTTAAGAGTAGGTTTTATCTGGTGACAGAAACAGGTTTTTTACATTTCTCAAACTACAGTATCTGAAATATGAAAAATAATATTTACTTGAAACCTCTAGCCTTACACAATTAGGAACTACACTATCCATGTCCTTCTGTTTTGACATGTGCTAATTAACATTATTCTTAGATAATTTTTGTTGTCCCGTACTCCTGTGGTAGGAAGTCACTTGTACTTTCAATGCAGAAGGTTTTATGTGGGTGTCTTCCAGTTTGTCAGTAGTCACAAAGCTGTTTCATGTAACGGTGCCAAAACTGCAATTATGAGGCTCTAGCAGCAGCACTGTGATGCTTATGATTCATGGTCTTGTGGCATGCGTCGCAGTGAATGAGCTGCTTTGTTCAGTGGCACAGAGCACAGCTCAAACTTTCTGCAGGAGGAGAGTATCAGTGCCTGTAGAGTAAAGGGATGAGTCTGCAGCGCTACTACATCTACGTGCACTGGTCCACGAGACTTCCATATAAATATAAAGTATCCTGGCTTGTAGCAGAAACAGCATGACCAGCAGGTCCAGGGAGGTTATTCTTCTTCTGGACTTGGCACTGGTGAGACCGCTCCTTGAATCCTGTGTTCAGTTCTGGGCCCCTCAGCACAAGAAGGATCTTGAGGCTCTGGAGCAAGTCCAGAGAAGAGAGCGGAGCTGGTGAAGGGGCTGGAGAACAAGAGGAGCAGCTGAGAGAGCTGGGGGTGTTTAGCCTGGAGGAGAGGAGGCTGAGAGGAGACCTCATTGCTCTCTACGAATACCTGAAAGGAGGTTGTAGAGAGGAGGGTGCTGGGCTATTCTCCCAAGTGACAGGGGACAGGATGAGAGGGAATGGCCTCAAGCTCCGCCAGGGGAGGTTTAGGCTGAACGTTAAGAAAAAAAAATTCACAGGAAGGGTGATTGGGCACTGACAGAGGCTGCCCAGGGAGGTGGTTGAGTCACCTTCTCTGGAGGGGTTTAAGGGACAGCTGGACAAGGTGCTGAGGGACATGATTTAGTGTTTGATAGGAATGGTTGGACTCGATGATCCGATGGGTCTCTTCCAACCTGGTTTTTCTATGATTCTATATATTCATAAGCACTGCATATATCACTATCTATTCTGCCTTTGTCTGCCAATTATATTTCATTGGCATTTAAAGTAGAATTTTATGCTGTGGGTGAAGTCTGGGATTGTTCAGTTAGGGACAGGCTGGACTGCATGTCTTAAAATGAGCCTTTTATTTCCTCTCTTGGTCTGGATTTGTGCCAGGCTGTAGTGCTAAAACTGTCCCTATTATTGAAGATGATGGAGATGCAAATCAAGTGGAAAATGATCAGGGTATCCTATAGCAGTAGAAAATTCGAATGTACAGAACCACAAACTCTTTGTCCCATAGATGAAATCCCACAGAGATTTTTTCTTCCTTTTTCTTTTAATTATAAAGCAATTTTATTAGACAAATGTGTTGAAATTCTGAAAAACTAGGCATGTATAAAATATGCTTCTTTGCAATAATCATGACTTCACACTGGTCTGTAAAAGGAAGTAAAATATAAAAATGTGTATTTTGGACAAAATGGCAAAAATAATGACTTATGGAGTAACGTGACATTGTAAGATAGGGGTATTCTGTGATGTGTAGTATCTGGTTGTCTTGCTTGGATCTTGCCATATAGATGCATCTACTTAGGGCCAATGTAAGCATCCGTGCTTAATGGGAGAGGCAAAACCTGTCCCTTTCATAGAAACAAAATGGATTAAAGTTTGTATCCAAAATAGAAGACGTAGGTGCCATTGGCAATCCCCTGGATTAATCCGATGCGTCCCTACCAGATCATCTGAAAAAGAAAGAGGAGATTTTGCCAGTAAAGTTTCTCAGCTACATAAATTTGTGCTGTAGAGGCCACTTGGTTAAGCTGAGTGTATTTCAAGCTAGATAAGGTCATTTACGGCTTCAAAATCATTAGGAGGGATCAGAGCTGGTAGATGTGCTCTACAGCTCGGAGCAGCAGCACTTTGCTTGAAAAGTGTTTACCACAACGGCCCTACCTACCTACATACCTACCTCCGCAGTGTTTCCTCAGTCTAGAGGAAGCCTGATTTCTCTCACATCCTCATTCTGGGTGGGTGCAGCTCTCACTCTTAAGTAGTTTTACATAGGAGGCTCATGATGAAATGAAGGGCGAGCCGTGGAAAGCCCTGGAATGCAAATCCATCGACTATACTCATTACTTTAATCCAGAGTGTGTAAATGTTTGCACTAAACAGTCACATCCCTTTTTGGCTGTAACCCTTACGTCTCCCAGCGACCTGGAATTTTGTAGAACCTGCTTCCACTTGGCCATGATGCCAGCATAAAAATCAGTTCTTCTGTCCTAATAAAAAAATTTCCTTTTTCCTATGAAAGTTCAGAACTGTGTGGGTTCTCTCACACATGTTCTCTCTCCTTCTATCAGCAAGATGCTTCTTCATTACCTCTCTCCTTTTCCCGCTATCAATTGCCAATTAATCTTTCCATTTCAGGTAGTATGTTAGGTGTCTGGGGGATCAGTTTGTTGAAACCATGAGATGAAAAGTGTTTATCACAGATTAGTTTTTTCTTTGACTTGGCGCTGCCATTTCCAGGGACAATCTGAGGAGAAAAAAAAGCCTTGAAAATGATTCATAGAATAGTTAAGGTTGGAAAAGACCTCTGAGCTCATCCAATCCAGCCGTCAGCCCAACACTACCGTACGTACTAAACCGTGCCCTGAAGTGTCACAGCTACACGTTTTTTGAACACCTCCAGGGAAGGAGGCTCCACCACTTCCTTGGGCACCCTGTTACAGTGCTTCACCACTCTTCCAGTGAAGAAAGTTTTCCTCACATCCAATCTAAACCTCCCCGGGTGCAACTTGAGGCCATTTCCTCTCCTCTTATCGNCCAGCTCCCTCCTCTCCACAACCTCCTTTCAGGTAGTTGTAGAGAGCAATGAGGTCCCCTCTCAACCTCCTCTTCTCCAGGCTAAACACCCCCAGCTCTCTCAGCCGCTCCTCATCGGGCCTGTTCTCCAGCCCCTTCACCAGCCTAGTCACTCTTCTCTGGACTTGCTCCAGAGTGTCAGGCCAGA
Source organism: Piaya cayana (assembly GCA_013389865.1). Taxonomy (NCBI): domain Eukaryota; kingdom Metazoa; phylum Chordata; class Aves; order Cuculiformes; family Coccyzidae; genus Piaya; species Piaya cayana. The sequence goes on along the minus strand of WAAB01011582.1, from coordinate 48,895 downwards.
GGCTGACAGTTTCTGTAGCAGAATGCTGTGAGAAACTGTGTCAAAGGCTTTGCTGAAGTCCAGGAAGATCCATCCACAGCCTTTCCCTTGTCCAGCAGCCGAGTCACTTTGTCGTAGAAGGCGATCAGGTTGGTTTGGCAGGACCTGCCTTTTGTAAACCCTTGTTGGCTGGACCTGATCACCTGGTTCTCTTGCAAGTGCTTCATGATAGCTCTCAAGATCACCTGCTCAATCCCCTCAATCTTCTTTTGGTCTCCCCTCAATTTTCTTTTCTCCAGGCTAAACAACCCCGGTTCCCTCAGTGCTCCTTCCTCCTGTTGCTTAGTACAATAAGAGACACCTTACTGTCATAAACAGAGAAGGTCCATGTGTAATTCTTGTTTCAGACAGAGGTGATGCACTTCAGTAAGAATAAATCATACATAGAAGATGAAGGATTCAGAGGAGAGGAAAAAAGGATGCCAATAAAGGATTAAAATAACATTCAAATTTCATTGTATTCATTCCTTTTATGAGAGTCTAAATTTCAGGGATTCTGTTTTATTTTCTTGACAGATATTGAAAGGTGAATGAAAATTGCCGTATCATTTAAAAAGTAATTTTTCATAAAGCAGCAGAACCTATTACTATGAGGTATTTAGAAACTTGTTTCACAAGCAGTATGAAATACTTAGTATAGTGTCTCAGATTATTTCAGTTCATCGTGCCCCCCAATTAGTTTTTGAGGAATNGACCTGCCTTTTGTAAACCCTTGTTGGCTGGACCTGATCACCTGGTTCTCTTGCAAGTGCTTCATGATAGCTCTCAAGATCACCTGCTCAATCCCCTCAATCTTCTTTTGGTCTCCCCTCAATTTTCTTTTCTCCAGGCTAAACAACCCCGGTTCCCTCAGTGCTCCTTCCTCCTGTTGCTTAGTACAATACGAGACACCTTACTGTCATAAACAGAGAAAGTCCATGTGTAATTCTTGTTTCAGACAGAGGTGATGCACTTTGGTAAGAATAAATCATACATAGAAGGTAAAGGATTCAGAGGAGAGGAAAAAAGGATTCCAATAAAGGATTAAAATAACATTCAAATTTCATTGTATTCATTCATTTTATGAGTCTAAATTTCAGGGATTCTGTTTTATTATCTTGACAGATATTGAAAGGTGAGTGAAAATTGCCATATCATTTAAAAAGCAATTTTTCATAAAGCAGCAGAAACTGTTACTATGTGGTATTTAGAAACTTGTTTTACAAGCAGGATGAAATACTTAGTATAGTGTCTCAGATTATTTCAGTTCATCGTGCCCCCCAATTAGTTTTTGAGGAATAATACATTCATTAAAGCAGCTTATTTTAATTATCACTTACTCTGAAAGTCTTTGGAACCCAGAAGTATCTTGAAGCTCAGAGTATTGTTCCATCTTCTTTTCTGCTTTGAGGGAGGCATGTACTCTTGATGTGAAGCGCAGCAGTTACACATCATTAAAATATAACAATAACGTCCCTTTCTAAACTTCCCTTGTATTTAACTGGCTATAACACATTTATAAGTTGTTTAACTTGATGCATATATTTATTGCAAACTAGGAGAAAATAATGCATTAAAATATGCGATGAGTAGAAAACTTAATCCTCGATTGTTTTCATCCAGCCTGCAGCTGTCTGTGAGTAAACGAGCAGAAGCAGATTTGGGAAGCATTTGCTATACAGAATTTACTGTGGCTTCTATAGGATGGAGGTACAACACCCAATCATATATGCAAGAATACCGAAGCTTTCATTAGATACAGATATGCAGATATTAAGTGTGTTGCAGGCTGATAATCCTTTGACTTGGATAACCTATTTTTAAATCTCCCTTTTGCTTTGGTTCTTTGTGATGAGATGAAATTTTCAGATGGATTAAATGACATGGGTTGTTCTTCTTCAAGTGAGCAAGGTTTGTTTTCTGTCGTGCATCTTGTCCTTCAGCAGCTCTGAAGCTAGAAACAATAGGGTGGTTTTGGTTTATTTTTGTTTGCTTTTTTTTGCTTTTGAAAAACGAAACACAGTGAGCTGGTGTGCGAGTTTTTGGTAGTTGATTAGCAGACTAACTAATACTTGGATACTGTTGCTAGGCTTCAAGTCAGAGTTCCTGTATTCCTCTATAATTATGCAGAGATATATGTGTGTGATGGTTTGTCTGTACTTTCACAAGATTTATTTTTTCCTTAAATACTGGAAGTCTGTTACTATGGTAGGCTTGTTCTCTAAAATACATATTCTGCGCTGGGAAATTGCTTTTAAATAAAACATTTTCCAACTATGAGTAGAAGTATTTACTTTATTGGCATTGTGACTGTAAACATTTTAAGAATTGTTTGCTTTATTGTAAAATAAGCAGAACAGGTTTTGCAGAAGGGAAGGATATTAATTGGTTTGGGGTAAAAATTGTTTTCTAACCCATTTTCTTTAATTAGATCAGAGTGATTGAGGTCAGCGTTCTTGGTTTTTCAGCTGCAAGTGTTTTTATTAAAGGCTAGCCGGCCCAATGAATATTCTGTGTGTTTACTTATTTATTTTGGTTTGGGGAACCGTTTAGTATTTTTGATTTTCAGAAATCAAACGCCCGCAGAACGCTTCTCAAGTTAGGAGAAATCCTATCTAGAAAGATAAAAGCAGGAACAAGAAAAAGCAGCAAATCAAAAGAGTTAAAAATCTACAAAACTGTCAGGGGCGTGCAGTGACTTGGTCTATTTTTATCGCATGTTACTTAATAGAAGAAAAAGGGACACAAGCATGTGTTACAGCCCTGTTTATTTGTCATTTGAATGCGAATAACATTAACCTGTTTCAGATGCCAGCGGGCATTTTAATGTGGAAAAGGAGGATATTGGTGTAATCAGGATGACAAAGGCACATTTTAAATGCATATTGTTTACTCGATTGTCATAATTCTAGGTTCCCTTTCGCAGTTTCTTTCAAATACCTCTGCTGAATTAATAATTATTTCTCATGTCCATAGAAAACATCTCTTTGCATTAATGACTTTTAAGCCGGGTTACAACCAAAAGAATATTTATTTTGTTTATGAAATAAACCAAAATAAACCATTTATGAAATAAATTGTTGCTATTATTTATCTGTTTTTCTCCAGCATCTTGCAAGGAATGGACTATTATATACTCAGTCTTGCTATGCGGTAGCAAACAAATTGGAAAACTGGGAATTGTGATCTGTTAATGTAATTACATACTGAAATGTAGGACAGGGCTTGAAAAAGTTACAGTAGTTTTCTTTTTCCCTTTGATCACAGGTAATTTTTTTTTCTGTGTGCGTATTAGAATAAGTTTGTGCAGTAACTACTTCGTTTCAAAGTTGGAAACTTTATTGGCAGAAGTTGATCATTCTTATTGGCCATCGAACTTTGTGATCTGTGTTCTGTTCATGTAACGTGCAACTCTGTGCAGAGTAGTGCAAATTACTTGGTGCACGTTCATTGCTTGTGATTTCTTAGGCTTATTCTTAATTTTGAGCAGGAAAGAATGAAGAGAACTGACGACACATAAAACTGCTGAGATAAGTCCAGGCTTAAACCAGACTGTAGCATGTCCTTGCTCACAAATTCCAGAGATACTCCTCTTAGAGTTTATTTTACAGACTGAACCAGGGAAACCTTGTAACTGAGATGAAAATAAAGCACTGGAGTAATCCTAGGCCATCTTCAGTGCCCTTGAGCTAGTTTTGGTCTTGGCCAAGAATTCTGTGGTCTCTGCAGCGGGTGCAAGTCATGCAGGGCTCACTGGCTTAGTCATGTCGTCTTCCTGGAGATGCTTGAGAGGTTTGGATGTGTGGCAAGGGAAAAGGGGAAAGGAAAGGAGAGAATTGGTATGTGTTTAGGTCTGGCCCTAATCTTCATGCTCAGACATAAATGGCTGAAAGTGTTTCTAGGGTTCCTCGCTCCTGCTTCCCCTAAATCTGGCTTCTAGCTAGCTCCCAGTCTGCTCGCTCCTCAATAGGAGAAAAGCTTCTCACCACCTCTGCTCTGAGAGAGCTGGGGGTGTTTATCCTGGAGAAGAGGAGGCTGAGGGGAGACCTCATTGCTCTCTGCAACTACCTGAAAGGAGGTTGTNCATGATTCTATGATTCTTTCTAAGGTGGGGCCATTGTATCCAGCAGCTGAGAACTGTCATTTTTTTGGCAATGTCCCCGTGTGTGTTGTTTCATCAAGGAGAAGGGTCAAGTTACCTTTCCCTTTTTGTCTATCAAACAGGTTATCAAATCAATAAGATCAGTTTCTTGCTTTCCCAATAAAATAATCAGGTGTATTTTACTGTCCTCATAAATGTTGGTGATAATGGCCTTGGGTTAAACAGGCAGATCAAGGGTGATGCTATGAGCAGGCAGCAATGTAAGTAACAGAACTCTCAAATTCTAAAATGTTAAACTAGTATTTCAGCTCAACTGGAACATTACTCCCTGTAAGTAAAATTCATAGTGTTCAACCTGATGGCCAGGTTCTTCAAATGCCCTTAGCTCCACCTGGAGTCACTTGAGAATCCGCTTTCCAATTCAGTCTTGCAGACAGTGTGCCTGATCCTGCACCAGGGTGTCCGCAGGGGGCAAGGGCAGGTATTAGAATAAGTTAAGGAATTGAATTGGGCTGAGGGGTTGTAAAAAGAAAGTAGGACTTTTGAGTTTATATGGGACCTGAAATTTGTTCTGTGATATCTGATTTAGTTTTGTAGGTCACAGATCATAGTACTGGAAGAGCTTTATGTGATCGTGCTGTCTGACCTTTTCCATGGTGCAGATTACAGAATTTATGTTAACCAACTCCTGCTTGAACTGTTTGCAGAAGGGAAAAAAAAATTAGTCTTTTTAAAGACCTACAATAAATAACTGTGATTTTTGTATCCTAGTTAAGGTATCTGATCATTTTGCACCCATTTGTTTAATAATTAGAGTTGACTGTCCCTTCATTAAACAGATGTATCTTTTTTCCTAATTACATCGGAAGGACGGGATGTAATCCAGAGTCCCATATGAGGACAGACTGGGAGACTTTGGGTTGTTCAGCCTGGAGAAGTGAAGACTCCGAGGAGACCTTATAGCAATCCTTCCAGTCACAATAAGGAGGCCTACAAGAAAGCTGGGGAGGGACTGTTCACAAAGGCTTGTAGTGATACGGCAAGGGTCATTGGGTAAAAGCTGGAGAGGGGCAGCTTTAGACTAGAAATAAGGAGGAATTTCTTTGTTATGAGAGTGGGGAGGCCTTGGCACCGTTTGCCCAGGGAGGTTGTGGCTGCCCCATCCCTGGAGGTGTTCAAGGCCAGGTTGGATGGGGCTTGGGCAGCCTGATCTAGTGGGAGGCGTCCCAGCTCATGGCAGGGGGGTTGGAACTGGATGATCTTTAAGGTCCCTTCTAACCCAAACTACTCTGAATCTATGATCATGTTGTCTGGTGGTAGTAACTGGACCCTTAGTGTAGCTCAGTCTTCTTGAAACTACTGCAATCTATGCCCTATTTCTCTTCTAAAGCCACTCTATTCTTAGTGACAAGGAACTGGTTTCAGCTATTAGAAAGGAAAAACTCTGAGGAGGAGTTGTAAAACCGGAGGTCTAAATTGAATATAAGGAACTGCCATGGTCTTTGTGATTTTTATTTCTATTGCTCTTTGATCAGTATTAAGAGTCTGCTAACTTTTCTCAGGGTTTACTAAAATATGGATCACTAGACTTTCTGTTATTTCTATTATTGTGCCTTGTTGGTTTTTTTTTTTAAGAGGATATGTCCTTTGGAAGTGTGCGATCAGTGCATTTCAATCATGGTATATATAGGTCTCTATGTAACAAACCAGGAGAGTCTGGATGGCAATATTGGTATTAGAGGGCACACGCCTGGTACAAGAAGGCAGGGATCCTTCAGTGCAGATATAAGATATGAGACAGCCTGAAGAGGGATAGTACAGAAGAAAAATTGTTTGAATTATCTCACAGAGAATTCTAGTATTCCTGAAAAGTTAATGTATTTTCTTCAAATCTTTGTTCAACATGAGCCGCAAGAGCTCTCTAATATTGTATCAAATGTTCTGCGGGATTTCAAACAGTGAAGCCAGGTCAAAAATAGAGGTAGGAGAAATGGTGGAATAGATTTGTGCAGCGTCCCATGGCTTTCTATTTCTCCCATTTACAACGGTGAAAGCACAGGGAAGAGAGATGAAAGAACATAATATAAAATTCTTGACTTACAAATAAAAATGCTTCCTGAAGTAAATTCCTGTGCTTCCCAAAGTAAATATAGAGATGGACTAAAACCCAAAATAAAACAGGAAAAAAACCCCAAAACCCAACTGAAACCAGAAAAGGGAAGTGAAGGAAGAAAACCCCAGCAAACCAAATAACTGCTGGTGCAGTGTTGGTAGTTATGCTGAACACTTCATCACCAGTGGTTTTTATGTACCCAGTAATTTCTTTTATATAATTAGGCTACCAGTAATCTACAAAGTTCAGGCTAATGGTACAAGGGTTGACTTGTAACTTCTGAATAGAAGGATCTTTACTTGCCCATGTATATCTTAATCGTTGCATTATTGGAAAGAATTAGGTTTAATATACCTCACGGTTGGGGAAAGGACTGTCTTCCCTAGATTAATTGGATTTGGATCAGGAGAGCCACCCAAATACAGAAGCAACTTGACTACATTACCAGTCATAGAAAACAAGCGTTTGTATGAATAACAGACTTCATATGGATATAAAACTAGGTGTTTGTACAAGCTTAGTGACTCTAAGGGTAATATGTTTCATTTATGTTCGAAGGTTCAAATGTTTCATTTACGTTCATGTGTTCAAACAACCTTTTTCAGTTGTACTTTTCAGTAGTAGCTAATATCCTCCACTTTGAACAGATTTATTACACTTCAGTGACTCCCTCACTCGGAGTTCCTCTTTCTATTATGTTATATTTAAGTTCGTATCATTTTAATGGCTAAACATACTGGTTTTCTTCCAAACTAGATTATTTATCAAAATGAAGTTGATGTCATTCTTTCCATTCAATATACAATGGTTTGGCAATTTGCCTTAAGAGCTGAGACTTCACTGAAAAAAAAAATTGTTTTAATATCTTGTGAATAATCTGATTTTCATAACAAGGTATTAATGTCAGGCTTTCTGTGGAAATTGATCTGTTAATATGCAGTTTCTTTGAAAGGAAATAGTATCCTTACAGGAGACCATTTGTTGTCAGATTTTATAGATGAGGGCTGATAAAGGGATAGGCTGGGAAACTTACTGCTTGGTAATGAGTGTAATATTTCACACTGTATTTCACACTGTTCCCCATATTTCACGCTGTTGCCGCTACTCCATTTATATCTCTGTCTCCTGGGCTATGTCTGAGTTGACAGTCTTTCCCTTGGAGTTCAGGATAAGCCACATCTTTTTGCAGTCGAGGTTTTGTCACACTGTGGAAGATGTCTTCAGAATAAGGACTTTCCAAGTATTTAAATCAGATCTCCGTAGGGCGTTGGACAGGGTTCCCTGGAAGTCCACAGTCCTTGAAACTACTTGCACCTTTTCTGTCTTTCCCTTTCAGTTGTAATGAACTGGTGTTTGGAGATGTTTGTTTGTTTGTTTATTTATTCATTTCCCTGCTACACTGACAAAAAAATTAAGGCGAATTTCCCACATTTTGCAGTTCCAAGGGCAGTTGAACCAGAAGGATTTTTTTTTAAAGTGGTTTCCATGGTTGTCTCTAGTCCCAGCTGATGGTCCTCAAGGACATGTATGTTATTTGTGGCAGGAACTGTTTTCGAAGGATATCAGAGAAATAATTACTTTGGAGTTATTTGGCTTTGGGTGTTTTCGGGAATAGTTGAAAATATAAATTATTTCTTAACATAGTAGCATAAGACAGAATTTGGGGATGGCACGTGTTAACAGATACCAGTTTTAATTTCTTCAAGTTCCAAGTTAGGCTAGTAAGTAAAACTAATTGGTTATCTCATGTGTTTGAGTGAAACTATAGATATAAATACTACTAACTATGCTGATTATGGAATGACCATTTTGTTTTGCACCTCTTTCTCTGGAGCACCTCTCTCTGCTCATTTCCTGACACATGGAAGGACGTCTTCCATCTGGACAGCTGCAAGTGCCGGACTGGGACACACACTGCAGTCCCCTGCAGTCTGCCCAGGGCAGTGTAGTTTACACACCGTGTGTAGCCTGGGAATCTTACTGGTGTGCAGCAAAATTCTCTCACTAAATCTCCATTCCATTTCACTTTCCACCCTCCGTCTCCTCTTATAAAAGAATCCCAGAATGGTTTGGGTCAGAAGGGACCTTAAAGGCCAGCCAGTTCCAACCCTTCTCCCATGGGCAGGGACACCTTCCAGTGTCTGGCCTTGGATGCCAACAGGGATGGAACATCAGTGACTTCTCCTGGAAACCCGTGCCAGTGCCTCACCACCCTCACAAGAAAACATTCCTTCCTAATATCTGTTCTGAATCTCTCCTCTTTCAACTTTAAACCATTCCCGCTTTTCCTATCCCTGCAATTTCTGATCAAGTGCCCCTCCCCAGTTTTTTTCTGGAGCCCCTTTCAGTACTAGAAGCTACTGTAAGGCCTTTCTGAACCTTCTCTTCTCCAGGCTGAACAAGCCTGACTCTTCCAGCCTGTCCTCGTACGGGAGGTGCTTCAGCCCTCGCGTCATCTTCATGGTCTCCTCTGAACTTGCTGTAAAAGATCCATTTCCTTCCTGTGCTTATCCTTTCTAGGTGTGTCTCAATAATTTCATCTGCAGGTTTTGAAGTCAGAAGACTATTTTCTGCTCCATTTTTTTATGTAACGTTGCTGAAGTAATTGACAGACAGAACGACGATACCATCTTGATTCAGAAGAGGTTGCAGGGTAAACACTATCCAGCAGAGTGTCTATAATTGGTTGAAATCTGTGCTGAATGAAAACAACAAAAGATTTATTTAGTTGAAGAGGCAGGAAGATTTACAGCCTTAAGATTGTATTGTTTGTGTGTGCGTAGGAGTATCTCTGGTTTTCTGTTAATTATATATTTCTACTAATTCCACTAGACTAGGGCTTCAATACCGCACTAAAGATATCTTAAAAAGATCATCCAGCTGTTTGGATTTAATAAATAAGGAAACCATGAAAATAAAATACCTCCTTTTTATTCCTCCACCTAAAGTATTCTCTTAGCAAAAAAAAAAAGCGTGATAAATTTCCATTCTCTCTCTATAATCTTTTGTTTTATAGCAATTCATGCTTGGGGAAACTGCCTCTTGCATCTCTTTGGAACATATGAAATAGCAAAAATTAATATAAATTCTGTGATGTGTTTTCCAGTTTTAAATGTGTCTTATGAAATCTGTGATTTCACACAAATCATTTATTTATCCTGAAGAAATTATTTGTTGCTCCTGAAAAAAAAAAAAAGGTAAGCGGGGAGGGGGAGTGGGGGGCCCATTCCCTTTGATGGTTTTTGTCTTTTTTGGTGGGGGAGGGCC
>WAAB01011582.1:28725-39158 GCA_013389865.1 Piaya cayana | reverse complement strand
AAAAAAAAAAAAAAAAGGCAAGTGTAGACTGTCAGCTTGCTGGTTAGTCCTTTGATTTGCTATTTTTTTTACTTTGTGATGAGGCCCTGGCACAGGTTGCCCAGGGAGGGGTTGTGGCTGCCCCATCCCTAGAGATGTTCAAGGCCAGGTTGGGTGGGACCTGGAGCAGCCTTATCTGGTGGGAGGTGCCTCTGCTCATGGCAGGAGAGCTGGAACTGGATGATCTTTAAGGTCCCTTCCAACCCAAACTATCTATGGTTCTTTGAATTAGCATCCAGCCACCGGTACTTTCAGCATTTCTGGGGTTGCAGGCCCCTGCGTGTATCTTGACCTCAGAGGTTTTAGCAGACTAACATTTATGGTTTCTTGTCCTCTTCCTGCATGTCCCACCTATGTGTGTGGTCCTACAGAGATGAGAGCCCCCGTAGCCCCAATCCTACAGAGATGTGCTGTTCCTCATGTTGTTCAGCCTGATCCCAGCTCACTGTTCTTTGCCTTCAAAAGGAGACTCAGTCCCTCCTGTGTAGCACTTGTCCAGATGTTGGGGTCACACCTTGCAAGAAATAAAGAGGTCGTGAATCCACGGGAAGTTTTGTGTTAGTTCCAATTTATCTTTACCTTTCTTTTGAGGGTTAAGCTTTTTATTTTGGGTCAAAGCTTGTCTTATCTTGGCAGCTTCATTAACACTCTTGAGAATGCCAGGTGCTAAAGAGCTCTATTTTTACTGTGCAGATCAAGTGTGTCTAGTTTCTTGTGGCCTATTTTTATATATTTCTTCATTCTATGATAAGGAAAAGCTGTGAAGGGAAGAAGGAGATTGAGAATAGCCAGAGAAAACTGCTTTGATATCATTACAGGAAAATAAAGGGGAGGATGTATCGGTGAGATTCTATTTCTGAGACGGCCTGGAATTAAAATTAAAGGCAGGAAATGATGCACATAAAAACAAATAAAATAAAAAGTGGAAGAGCACATTTTGTTAGCTATATTTCAACAGTCAATTGACTATTTCCAGATAATTCTACGAAAAATACTTTTAGGTTTTTGAATGAAGGATTCTTAAGTACCATCGGCTCAGAAATTTTCTTTTATCTATGTGTATTCAAAGACATTCGCATTTAGCATTCAGTATTAAGCAGTTATTTGCAGAAAGTGAGGAGACGCTGAGGAACTTGAAGACTCTTCCTCCCAGAGAATGAGGCATGCATTCTGCTTTGGGTGTTGTGCTTAAACCCAGCAGTCCTCTATGTTAAAAATAAACAACTGACTGGGCTGCAGAGAGCTTGGAGTGGGGAAAGGAGATGCTTAGTTCCATTGTACAGAAGAACCTACCAACACAGGGACTCTGCCACTGAGGGCAGGGGCTGGGATTATCCTCTCCGATAGTTGATGTGCAGTTGATATACATGGGATGAAACCCAGAAAAACAGCAGATAATCCCCTATGATGACTTGCAGTGTAGCAGAAAGGCAAGATAAAGTTACTAAAACTAAGGTAGCCAAACCATTTCAGTCGTCCCCATAGATCCTTTAGACTTTTGGATGCTCTTCTTGTCCTCTAAACTCTCTCTGGTTGATTCATACTCTGTATTGTAGTTGAGTACCAGGCACTGAGCAGCCAAGGTAACGCTTCCTCTGCGTTTTAGGATTTTGTTTGTTTTTTTTCTACAGCACTGTGACTCCAGGTTTATCTACATGTTTTGAAGGCAACCTCAGAAGTTTTTCTACATGTGCTCAGAGCCAGCAGCTGGGAAACCACATAAACTGAAAGGCGCAGAGCTAAGCTTTGCACTGAACCATGTTTAACAGAAAGCCTCCGAGCAAGCAGGTTGTTAAGCGTAGATGGTGCTGTACACATTGATACAGCATCAGTCTGGCTTGAGGAGTGGTTAGAATGAGCTCATTTGTCTGCCCCAGCAACACACAATCAGCTTGTGACCTGCTGTAACATCCAGACTCTTCTTCAGCACTGTTACCAAGTACTTCTATACCATATTGGTCTGCCTAACTGCTAATTCCACCCAAAATAAGGATTTTATTTTTTTTTTTCCAGCTGATTGCATCTTGCCCTTTTCAGATCCCTTTTCCATTTAATCATGATTACTTTCCTGTTTCTCTCCTTTGTTGCTAACTTTCCTCATTTTTTGCTTTTGTCGGTGCCAGCTTTTCTGTTCTGTATCATTATCCCAATACACTCCCAGTTCTTTTCCTTGGGTCTTCAACCTCTCTTACATTATAACGTAGAACCCTTTCCTGTGTCTGAGAAAGCTGCTAAGATTTAATGGCCTCAAGCTACGCCAGGGGAGATTTAGGCTAGAGATTAGGAGGAAGTTTTTCACGGAAAGGGTCATTAGGTATTGGAATATGCTGCCCAGGGAGGTGGTTGGTTAAGGCACGGGTGGACGAGGTCCTTAGGGACATGGTTTAGTGTTTGATAGGAATGGTTGGACTCGATGATCCGATAGGTCTCTTCCAACCTGGTGATTCTATGATTCTATGATTTCTGCATGATGGTTGGATGGAGAAGGGTTTATCTTTCACCACCTTTATTGACTAAAGCTTGAGCCACTCTTCCTCCAAAGCTGGTAGAGGTTTTTGTCCACGTGATGCACGGCTCCCCCCTCCTCCTCCCACGAAATAAAAGATAATCAAGTTGAGTCAAACCCCCTGGGGTAGTGCTTCTTATCCTTCTGTGGAGTACAGGTTATTATCTTAGAAAATACATTTCAAAAGTTATTTACTGTCAGAGATTTTATGCAATTAAGCATCATTTTTTGCTTGTCCAGCAATTCAGACTGATAGTACTTACTAAGAAGTTTTTGTTTGTATGATGACATTAATTGCACGACATTCATTAGTTTTTTTCATTTTCTTATTTATTAAAAAACCCAAACCAATTATGGAATTATCTGAAAGACAGTTGAAAGTTTCCCTCTTTTTGAAGGATCTGCCTCTTCTTAGCTGCAAAGAACTGGAAGTTAAACGAATGGAGTGCCTGTTATTAAATCTGGGGTGTTGCCAGTGGTTCAGAGAAAAGGGTCCCTCAGCGGGGTGATGCTCTGGTTGCTATGGTGACAGTGCTTTGTTTTGAACAGCATCCTGGGCTGGCAATGACCATCGCCCCTGCTGTAGGTACCCAGGAATTACTGTCCCTTGAGTACTTTCCTATTTGCAAGACAATTAGTGTTTTTGTTTTCCACCAGTGGCTACATCTAAGTAATCATTTGCAGTTTATTCTATACCAACTGGTGAGGGATGTCGTTCAATTGATCGGGGAAGTTTTTCTGGTGTCTAAACTCTGTTATGCAAGTGACAAATGGCGCTCTGCATTAAGGAAGTGTAAATCTGGATAAAATCCACATAAATTATTACGGATTTAGGCTAGTGCCTTATCTTAGGGTGTGTTCATGTTTCCTTTTGGAGGAGAGAAAACATCTTACTAAGTCTGTTTCTGGCAGCTGGTGAACTGTCCCCTATGAAATCTGAAAACTAACTCTGCAGGTTTCAAACAAATCTGCTTCTCTTCTGATTTATGTCTTCTGTCTAAGTGAAAAAAAAACCAGAGCAAGTTGGGAGTAAAGAGTTGTTTAAAACCAAGTTTTCCCCCTTTAGTATTTGGTAGCTGCACGTTCTTGACATATGAAGATAAAACTCTAGTGTACTTCTGATATCCAAATGTTTTCACTGATCCAGCGCCATATGCAAATTTAAATCTAAAATTATTTGATTAATACTGGGTTCATGTACAATAGCAGGTCCTGAAACGCTGTGTTACAATGACACAGGCTTTGGATCTCGCATTTATAGATTACACTAGCATATGGCTTAGGCACTTTGTTATCATCCCTAACACAACAGGCTCTAATTTTAGAATGTCCTTTACTCATTACAGCTAAATTGGTTTTGTCATATATTTCTTTTATTTTTTTAAGAAAAGTCAAGGATTTTTTTTGTTGTTGTTTGTGGTGTTTTAATAATCGTGCTCAAGTCCATTTCGCTTTGTGGAAACTAGAAAGAAATAGGAAAACAATGAGTCATTAAAATACGTGTTGTAGAGGATTAATTTCTCTATTCTGGTTGAATTGCTTCCAGGCAATAAGGAAAAGTCAGCCAAGTATCATATCACATTAAACAAGTCTCAGAATCATGGCAAGTTTTTTCTATTTTGTTTTTTTTTTCTTTTGAAAAATACTCCTGAAATTTGACTTTGGAAATGCCAAAGTCATCCCTGCTACATGAAAGGTGCCTGTAAGGGTTTGCCTATGCGGAGTATGATGATATTGGGAGGTACCGGGGTAGTACTGAGTCATTCGACCGTCAGTGAACATCAGCGGTAAAACAAAATATGTTTCTTAACTCGTATGTGAGTCCTTGTCACCCAAGATCAGTGTTCTGCTAAGTTCTTACGGTGAGCAGAGCTATTTAAAGAGGCAAAATGTTCAAATGCAGAATTCATTTCATTGGATGCCAGGCTAGTACGCAGCTAGACTAATTAGAGGTCATTATCAAATAAATAGTACTCTCTGGCTTAACTTCCTTATACAGCTCTGTAGATATAAATTACGAGAAACGCAGTTTAGTCATGACATTTCTTCTATGTACTCTGACCATTTTTGTTTCATGATAAAGCCATTACGTTTGTATTAATCTCAGAAAACCTTCGGGGTGTCCTTTTTGAAGGGATTTCATGTTTCTGTATTTAAATAACATTTTATAGGTTGCTTACTTCTGAGGTGGCGAGATGTGAATAGACGTGTTTAAAACAGTAGAATCCAGGTCAGTAGTTGAACTTCTTTTATCTCTAGATAAAGAATATTTTCTGCAGAAAAAAAAAAAGCTGAATGTCTTCTAATTACATGTCCTTGCCCATGGCAGAGGGGTTGGAGGTGGATGATCTGTAAGGTGCCTTCCAACCCAAACTATTCTAATATTCTATGATTCTGTAATTTAATAATACTCGAGATTTATGTTTTAATACATATGAATTTGGGGTAAGGTGAGTATAGTTTGTGTGTGACGAGATAGGCCAGTTCTGAAGTATCTAGCAAAATATTTGGGTGCGTATTTCTCCTCCGTTTTCTAGGATGCTACTTCTTTTATCTAGGGACACAGCAGATCTCAATCATTCAACATAAATGAACAATGGGTTTAATTAAGGATCTTGACTGTGTGTGCGCCATGTGCTAGTGATATATGATAACCTATTGCGAAGTATTTTAAAAAATTTTAGTTGTTCTTAAATTTAGGGGTTGTTTTTGGCAAAGAATGTCTGTGGAAAATATAACTTTATAGTGAAAGGATCGTGTTTGAAGTACCTAGTTTCCTGAGAAGTAGAGGTTACTCTTCTTTGAGGATGTGTTTGTGTTTGGTCTTCCTAGGGAATATTATAGATCTTTCTTTGGAAATCATCAAGAAGGCAGCGTGAAAGTACAGTTTTGATCTGGATTATGTGAACTCTAAGAATGTGTTGGTAATTTTGATAAAGCAGGAGCCTAGGGAATTGTAGGTAATGGTTGTCCTATTGCTGCACTCCCTGATCAAGAGCCCCTCCCCAGAGTTCCTGGAGCCCCTCTCACTACTGGAAGCTGCTCTAAGGTCTCCCCAGAGCCTTCTCTTCTCCAGACTGAACTTCTCTTCTCAACCTGGCCTCAGATGGGAGGTTCTCCAGTCCTGATCATCTTTGCCTGTGGCTCCTGCAAGAGTTTCCAGGTTTGCAGTGTGGAGGAGTTTCAATTCAGAGTAGCTTGTGAATGATCCTCATTCTTAACCGCTTCNATATTATAGATCTTTCTTTGGAAATCATCAAGAAGGCAGCGTGAAAGTACAGTTTTGATCTGGATTATGTGAACTCTAAGAATGTGTTGGTAATTTTGATAAAGCAGGAGCCTAGGTAATTGTAGGTAATGGTTGTCCTATCGCTGCACTTCCTGATCAAGAGCCCCTCCCCAGAGTTCCTGGAGCCCCTCTCACTATTGGAAGCTGCTCTAAGGTCTCCCCAGAGCCTTCTCTTCTCCAGACTGAACTTCTCTTCTCAACCTGGCCTCAGATGGGAGGTTCTCCAGTCCTGATCATCTTTGCCTGTGGCTCCTGCAAGAGTTTCCAGGTTTGCAGTGTGGAGGAGTTTCAATTCAGAGTAGCTTGTGAATGATCCTCATTCTTAACCGCTTCCCCTTGATTTGCATTTGATTCTGAGCTGCTTAACCACTAGTAGATTATTTCAATTTTCCTGGTGAATAATGCATGAGGGTATATAAGTGGATGTTCCTTGGCTGAGTGGGCTGCAGATGAGAAGTGTCAGCTCCTTTGCAGCATTAATGTACTTCTTTTTTTTTTTTGTCTCGGGTTAAAGCTGTAGAGAACCTAGTTTTGCTTTTTTTGGATAACTCCTACAAATGCCATAATATTGGCAATATTTGCTTTTTCTCTTCTTTTCCGTTTGAATACCTGTTATTACAACGAAGAAGTCAGTTGCCAGTTTTCCATTATGAGCTTATTTTCCTTGGGACTCCCCTTCGAGATTTCAACATGACATTGTTGTACCTGCTGCTTAAGCTTCCCAAAGAATGTCAGGAAGGGGATTTTTTTGTTGGTTTTTTTTGCCACTAAGGTTAATTTGGTTTATTGACTTGGAACGCTGATTCCTTTTTTTGCATCTCCTTCTTTCACCTTAATATGTGCCCAAGGAGTAATTGGAATATCCTTCCTGGCACAGGCGACCATGAGACACAGATATGTGCAATTCTTGTGTATAATATGTGCAATAGTTTCTACTGGTAGATCTAAATACATTGAATGCTGTAATAATTAAAGCAATGCTTAAACCCACTCGTGATCCACTTAGTAGGAAAACCTCTTCCGTTTTCCCCTTCTTGATTTGCTAAGGGACATTTGAGGATCTTAAACTACATTCATTTCAGTCCCTTGGGTAGGCAGATCTCTTATCCTTTTACAGCACATTAGAAAATATCCTTTGATATTCCAAAATGCTAGAAAATTAAAGCACAACTGCTATTCCTGTTTCCTTGTTGTTAGTCTTATAAGTATGGGGCACCTATTCAAGATCATCATTTGATCTGTAAAATATAAATACTCTGAAACTGATGTCACGGGCTGTTCCAAACAAAATATTGAATTGGTCAAATGTGAAATGTGAAACATTCTAGGGATGTATCCGACGTAGCAAATACTTTGGAAATTGGTGCTTGACATGAGAGTCCTGTGGAAGTGTGGTTAGAAAAAACTTCCTAAACTATGGAATCAAGCCACTGAACAAAACAGTCACAAAATCAGTTCCTCCAAACTCCCCAAATGTAACAATATCCCTTGAATTTGCAGACATCCAGATGTGAGTTGTAGATAAGTATATTGTAAAATAGTGCTTTTAAGCTAAACTTAGTCTGACATTTCATAAGATAAAAGATTGAAAGGGTGTGAAATTGTAGAGGTTGGATAGTAAACAAGGCACAGCATTGTGCAAATGTTTCAGAAGTAAATATAGGTTAATAGCTATGATAACAATTCCATATCCAAACCCAGCACTATGAGTGTTTTCTGAACTTTTTATAGTATTTCATGTAGAGATGCTGAAAACTGCAGAGAAAAATATTTGGCAGAAATGCACGTTCCTAGAAGGGCTGCGTTTTACGGGTGTCGGGTTATACAATATGAATTCTCAAAATATAACCAAAGAGTAATAGAGAGGGGAAAAAAAGAGAAAACACGCTTTGAGAAGTTGTGATTTAAATTTGAAATAATTATAAGACATGCTCTGAAAGCCATTTTCCAGGAAGATAAGTGATCTTTTTTGAGAGCGATTCTGTGATTCCAGTGCTACTGGGGCAGGGAGGGAGTTGATGTTGTCTTGTCCACCACAAGTGGTCCCTGACTTTCACACGTGTAACTCAAACTACTGCAGTCGAAGCAGTCTTTCTCGCTGTTCAAGGTGAATTGCTGATATATTCCAGTCTTCCAAACCCTGTGTCACCTTCCTCTGCCATTCTTAATCATGTTTAACGCTCCTCATTACCTTTGTCGTTACCTCATTTTCATCTTGTGTGCAACGTGTCAGGGAGAGCAGAGTAGGAGAAACGGTGAAACTGGAGTTTGCTTCCTCATCTCCTCTACGTGTTTATTTTGTTCACTTTTCCATTCTCACATCAAACCATAAGAAGAGCTTTGCTTACATAAACTTCTGCTTTCAAATTTTCCCCTTGATATCAAATTCTGACACTTAACTTCTCTTTGATGTTGCCTTCATTCCTTGCCCTTCTTAAAGGATCCTGCTACCCATATCCAAGTAGAAGTCCCCGGAATCTGTTGCTGGCAGGTAAGGGTTAAACCACGGTAACTTTTCTGTTTGGGGGCAATAGAAGAAAGTTCTGATTTTGGTGCTCTTATTCCTGGTGAAGGAAAATGAATGAAACGCAGGTATTTTAGTAGCATAGCTTTTCCCATAAGGAAAGGCTTCATGAACCATTATTCTGTTGTTTTAAGCTTATTTAAGTTGGGAGTGTATAAGGAGTCTGTTAAAGATTTTGGGCTCTGAATGGATCTGAACGGCTCTGAACTCCACACTTGGGCTTCAAACACTGAAAAGATGAATGAAATAGAGGAAGTATTTTTAGCATAAGATGCTATTTCTTGTGGCTGCTAGAATAATCTCTTCTTAGTGTATTTAAAGCTATGCCCGTGTATTTAAAATCACACATCTAAATTAGTGGGTAAATGCTGCATTATCTCAGTCTCTATCTCAAACAGAATGCTAGAGGACTGTATTTTCTGACAATTTCTGACTTGCCATGGACAGGGACTGCATTTAAACTGTGTTCAGATGGACTATCTTGGTGCCTTTCATCTCTGTGTCCTAGAGAGACACAAGAAATCATCAGTCCCCTTCTCACCTTTGCTCCTCTTCTGGGTTTCATATAGTGGGGAAGCTTGGCCGCACAGGGCATGAAGGAATAGCAGTGACAGATCCCAGTCTGAGCATCCCAACCGGAGCTGTTCAGGGTGGGCAGCAGGATGCATGGTAGAAGTCACCTACCAGAAGGGTTAGAGCAGGGCTGAATCTTTCAAGAGTCTGATGTACCCTAGTGGCAACAAGTGGGCCAGTGCCAGCATCCCCAGGCAGTTCTGTAGAGCTTGATTTCTTCCGCTTTTGTTCGCAGGAGTGAGCGTGCCACACAGAATAGAGACAATGAATCACAGCGAGGCAGACAAAGCCTTTGAGTGGAGGTGCTGTTGATAGTCATTTTTACATTAATTGCATTTCTGTGCCGCAGAAATGTACTTGAGTAACAAAGCTGAGCTCGTTCTGGAACTGATGTACAAGGCCAGTGAAAACCTGTTTATCAAATTTAAACAATTCCAAAATGGAAAAACATTTAGAATAAAGTATTTGTTTGAAGAGTGATGTTACTGTGAAAGTTAGTGAGTATTTACATTGTCAAGGAAAAATAATGCAGTTCTACACCTCCTCTCAGAGTCTTCTTGCAGGTGGCATTTCAGCAAGGCTTCTGTCCACAGGTTGGACAACTGCACGTGGTCCTACCTACCTTTTTCCCAGCAAAGCCAGTAGATGGGCAGCTTTTGCTTAGGAAAATCCCCCTTAAAACAAGAAATGTTTAACGATATGGGCCGAATTAGCAATTTTAAAATGTAAGATGGCAGAAGAATAGATTGAAGGAGAGGTTGATATACATTGAGGTTATTTTTTTCAATCGTGTAACTACAGATGATGATGTCCATTGAAATAAATGAAGTAGGCCTCCCATGGGTAGTTCTCACTGTACCTGTCTGCCACCTCCTATAAAGTGTTATCCATTTAATTTTGATGCGCTGTGGGTTTTGTGAGAACTTTAAACCACACCGAGTTTGATATTTTTTCATGTGTAATTAATATTTTTTTCATGTGTAATAGGGCACTGGTTATGTATAAATTGTGTATAAATATTTCTATGAATACAAGCAGAGATTTTTTGCAGCTTCTTTTAAGACAATGTTTGTTGCTTAATATATCCTGATATGTTACTTTCTGTTAGTATATTGGTATTATAATCAGGTTTACAATTCAGTTTTTAATAGGAAGACTTCAAATTTAATCAAACAATGTAGGCTGGAATTTATTAGTTGTTAAAATAGCTGCTTAATTTTTATTCAAAGCCAACGTAATTTGGGGATAGAGGGCCTTCGAACATCCCATCTTTGGAATTTAATTGAGGCAGTGGCCTTGACAATGCCCTGAGGTGTTCAAGGTGTCTACATCAGCCATGCAGAATTCCAGGGACTCTCCAAAGGAGTATCATGGTTTGTAGAATCATAGAATCATAGAATCACCAGGTTGGAAGAGACCCATTGGATCATCGAGTCCAACCATTCCCATCAAACACTAACCCATGTCCCTCAGCACCTCGTCCACTCGCACCTTAAACACTT
>WAAB01011582.1:12908-24886 GCA_013389865.1 Piaya cayana | reverse complement strand
TAAAATTAAAGCTTAAAAAAAAAAAAAAAAAAAAAAAAAGTTGTGCAATGAGAATAAATAGATTCCTACCAGTCTTCTTTCTGTACATGATTTCAAAATGCAGGGTAAATGGAGGTGGGAGCATTTCATACTTGCTAAAATTGCCAATCGTAGAATAATCGTGGTTGGAAAAGCCTCTAAGATCAGCCAGTCCAACTGTCAGTCCGACAATGACGTGCCTACTCAACCATGCCCTGAAGCACCATATCTACATGACTTTTGAACACCTTCAGGGATGGTGACTCCACCACTTCCCCGGGCAGCCTTTGCCAGTGCCTCATCACTCTTACGGTACAGAATTTTTTCCTAATATCCAATCTAAACCTCTCCTGGTGCAACTTGAGACCGTTTCCTTTCATCCTATCGCTATCAATCCTAATGAGTAGTTAAAAGAATTAAAAGTTTCACCCTTTGAAACTCCCTCAATGTTTTATTCTTCCAAATTTAGCTGGTGAAATTGGATTTGCTAAAGATCTGGTGTAGTACGACAGTTAGTTGAACCTTATTTTTCCAGCTTGCTACCCTCCTGCAGCATTTTGTGTGGGTGTTTGCATCCTGTGTAGCCTCCCATATCTTGAGCGTTTCCAGTTTCCCCTGGGAAGGTTTTTCACATTCCAGTGCCCCTCATTGTCAAAATTTAAATTGCTAATATTTTGTTTTTATGAAAAGACATGCTGGGATTGCCAAATTAAAAAAAAAAAAATAAATTGGAATTCTTCTTTCGTGATAGTCTTCTTATGCTTGAACGGGGACAATGTTCGGGTCGGCACCAAACTCTCACGTGGTTACAATAAGTCAGAGCGTAGTATGAAATCAGCTTCTTCGGTGCAATTATTTTGGTAGCGCACTACTCTGCTGTGTACTTCTCTCTTCACATTTGCTTCTGTGTAATGTCTGTAGAGAATTTCAGCAGTGGCTCGCACAGTGAAATAGCACCAGTAAATTATTTAAAATAGAGATAGTCACTTTAGTGTGATTTAATAATTAAAAAAAACCTTTTAAGAGAAAGCAGGCTCCACAGAGACCTTTGGGGAAGTACTGAGAACCCTCATTTGAGGACTGATGGCTCTGGCCAACACCCCTGAACTTTCCGGACTGCCATGATATTGTCAGCTGTTAATAATTACAGGGAGATCCTCTCAAGCTGCTGGTAGTCTCTGGTGTCTCATTTACTTTCTTCTCACTCAGCAAACTCAGACCTGAATTATCATTGCGCATAGAGATCACTAAAACATTACCTCTCCCTTCTTTCCATGGTTTTCTTTTGGAGAATTGTTTAATAATGTAAAGAACCTAATAACTTGAATCTGATGCTTTAAATATGCAATATTTTATTAACAAAACCCAGGTTTTTTTTCTATATAATGTGAAACGCTCGCTGCGTACATGCACTCGTATACATGGTTAGAAAAGCCTGTGGCGAGCATTTTATTTCCCACATATATAGCTATAACTCTCCGCGAAGCCCAGTGTAAATTGTGATGTTGGCTTTAGATTGCAAACGGCTTCATTTAGGAAACCACGCAGAGAAAGGTATTGCCTAAGGACGTAAAGATATTTTATTTCCCTGAGAAAACAAAAGCGGTTGCTATGGGACAGAAAATTATCTAATGGCGGCTTTTTGCAGATACAAGCTACTGGACGGAATTAGAACGTTCAAACCACAGGAGGTGAAAATGGTGATTCTTTTTCTAGAATTTATTTTTGAAATATTTTTTCTGAGCGTCGACCTAGGTATTTTCAAGAAAAATAAAGAAGCAGGTATTTTTCCGTAGGGTACAATTTAATTGTTTTTTTTCTTTCCAGTCCTCCTAGAGTACTGTGCAAATGAAACATATTTGTTTAGTCAAGTGAGCTTTTAAGTGCCAGTGAAGAAAATTGAATACCGAATGATAATTTTTAAGGTATCACCTAGTCTAAAGAATGAGTATTCCATATAGTAACATAATTAAAAATCTAAGCAATAAGTGAAAATTATCCTGTAAATTTAATAACCGTATTAAATGTAATTTTTAGAAAATGAGGTAAACATTTAAATGCTGATGTTTGAAATATTACTGCTTCAGCTCTACAAGTGCCCTCTGCATTATCCTTTCACTAGCCAAACAGAATTGTTGACTCCAATGCGCTTGGGCTGTCTGGGGCTTATTTGGCTGTGTGAAACACATCGCGATCCATTGCAAACCTAGTAATTAACTATCTTTCCTCACCCTGCATCTGTAGGATCTGTGATTCTGTCTCTTCTTTTCCTCTTTTCCCATGAGGTTTCCTATGAAACAGTGGTTTCTATCAGCTCCTCACCTTCCCCACGTGGAGAGGCTACAGTGCCACTCCAAGCGTACCTACACAGGGAATGGTAAAACTCATTAGTTCACCTATAATTAAACACCATGTGGCTATCGGCATGAAAATGTTAGATCTTTACGGGTAGTTGGTTCCTAGTGGTGTAGAAAGGTACGTTTTAGGATGTTTTTTTTTTTAACTGGTTGCATGCCTGTGCCCCATCGAAGTATAACTTTTGGAATTAATTAAATGGACCTAGAAAAGATGCTTAGTGGTAAATCCACCATCCCTTAGCAGCATTTGCAGTAAACTTTCACTACCCGTAACATAGAATCATAGAATCACCAGGTTGGAAGAGACCCATTGGATCATCAAGTCCAACCATTCCTATCAAACACTAAACCATGTCACTCAGGACCTCGTCTACCCGTCCCTTAAACACCTCCAGGGAAGGCAAATCAACCACCTCCCTGGACAGCTTATTCCAATGCCCAATGACCCTTTCCGTAAAAAACTTCCTCCTAATCTCTAGCCTAAATCTCCCCTGGCAGAGCTGAGATGACAACCTGGTGTACCAAGAAATTGAGTAGAGACTTTGCAGGTTGATCTGCATGGAATACTTTGAGTAAAGGATGGCTTGTTAGCTCCAGCATAATGTTCACCTTACCAGACCCTCCTGACTTTTCAAAAATCACATAGGAACCAGATTCCTTTTTGCACTTTGGTCTGGGAATATGCTGCAGAAATGCCCAAGTCCGACAGTGCCTGCTGGATTTTGCTCTGTGTTTGCGGCACTCAAGTGCTTACGCTACTTACATGAATTACTTAGCACTTGTTTGTACTCTTTGTAAAAAAGGATTTTAATGTCCTTGCTTGCTTGTTATGAACACTAGGTTTTAATGCCCACAGATTAGTAATGAATATGTTCTTTCCTAATGCTTGAGAAAAATTGGTCTGTTCTTGAATGGAAGAAAAATCAAAGTTGTTTCATAATACTTGGGTTTGTTCCATTCATAATTTTATTCCTCTAGCAAGCTTCAGGACCTTAGAGGTTTTGATTCTCCAAAGAAATTTCTACTGTGATCATACTTGAAATTCCCACGAGTTGTGTGCTGCTTACATGCACGCATGCAAAAATCGCAGCTTTACATCATTCTGGTTTTGGCATGAATAGCTAAGATGATGATCTTGCGATATGATTAGCATTCTTGTATCCCCCTCAATTCCCTGCATGTAGGACCAAGCTAGGTAAGTCTTACTTGTAGTATTTAGAACCTTTTCCTGGATGCACTGGTTTTTGAGAAGTTCTAATATTAGCAGACCACGAAGAGAGACCATTTGCCATTGAGAGAGGTCATCATTTTTGTCTTTAGCATGTGCTTGTATTTGTCTGTTTACTTAGAAATATCCATCCAATTTTTTTCATCAATATTAAATTTCTGGTTTATTTTAGCATCCTACCTCCTTTTCCATATTTTTTCATACTGATTGAAACTATTCCCTAAATCCTGTCTCATAGTAATCCTTAGATTCCTGTTTAACATCTCCAACCATACTTCACAGTCTCCTTACTCCCGTTCATTCATTGCAGGCATTTCTGAGAGAATCTCTCTCTGAGAGAGCTGAGGTTGCTTAGCCTGGAGAAGAGGAGGCTGAGAGGAGACCTCATTGCTCTCTGTAACTACTTGAAAGGAGGTTGTGGAGAGGAGGGAGCTGGGCTCTTCTCCCAAGTGACAGGGGACAGGACAAGGGGGAATGGCCTCAAGCTCCACCAGGGGAGGTTTAGGCTAGACGTTAGGAAAAAAATTTTCACAGAAAGGGTCATTGGGCATTGGAACAGGTTACCCAGGGAGGTGGTTGAGTCACCTTCCCTGCAGGGGTTTAAGGGATGGATGGATGGATGGATGAGCATGGTTTAGTTATTGATAGGAATGGTTGGATTCAATGATACTGTGGGTCTTTTCCAACCTGGGTATTCTATGATTCTATGATTCTGGACCTGCAATGCTTTCTGCCAGCCAATTTCCTCAACTGCCCGTTTTTACACTACCTTTATGTGCTGTTATATGTTTGTGGGGTCTACTCGTCACCCAGTCTCTAGACTTTGGGGTTTGTTCTTCTTTCTATTTCTTTAAGTGCTTGCATGTCTTTTCTCTACAGCACTCGCTGTTAGTGAAGATGTATTTCTCACATGGCAGTAACAGTTGTGTGTTGAGGGTTTTGTTCTGTCACTGACTGAAGGCGCCACCTGCGCTGGGTAGGTATTGAAAATGCAGAAGAACGACAGATGTAAAGCAGTAATGCTATAAAAGCCAAGAAAATAATCATGTGCCACAGAGCATTCGTCAGGACATAGCTGCTTCCTCCCACCACCGCTTCCCCCCCGTAAAGCAGAGTAAGAAAATAAATAAGATCAATTTAATTCACAGACAAAGATTTTCCCAGCTGTAATGGCGCATAGCAACAACAGCCCTGATAGTTCAGCCCTTTAAGAACGCACATGAAGGTTAAAATTAGTCAGTAAGGCTTAATTAGTGAGATTGTAAAATAAAATCCACGTCAAGACAGAGTAAGGTGATGATACGGAGAGATAATCTGTATTTCACTTATTGTTTTGTTTATCACAAGTAATACCTACTTTGAGAAAGGCTATCTATTACTGCCAATTAATGATCAGGAATTCTCATATAATCTCCTCTAAAAAAAATGAACAAACTTTAAATTCTAAGTCCCTAATCTTGTAAGCTGAAAAAAGTACAAAGTAAAAGAAAACCATGCCCATTCTTTTAGCTAATGGACCAGTGGAGCACTAGTTAAAAATGAATTTCCTAGTTAATATTTTGAACCTTGTCTGCTGAAATATTGATGAAGTTTAAATAATGGAATGGGAGGTTTACTGTGTTGTTCTTCTGTTGGAGTTGTGCTCTGGAGAGTACGATGCACAGCGATTTCTGCCTATGGTTGTGAATATTTTCACTTTTGCTCCACAGATTATTCTGCTCCCTTGATGGATCAAAGTGGCAAATTGGTTTTCTCCATTTATTTTGTGAAACCTAGGCTGCATTAAACTGTAGAGTTAGGGATAAACTGCCCTGCTCCATATAGCTTTCAGACTGAAATGTGACTTCTGACCATGATGGGTTGTGGAGNCAATGAGGTCTCCTCTCAGCCTCCTCTTCTCCAGGCTAAACCCCGCCAGCTCTCTCAGACACTCCTCAGAAGGTCTGTTCTCCAGCCCCTTCACCAGCCTTGTTGCTCTTCTCTGGACTTGCTCCAGAGCCTCAACATCCTTCCTATGGTAAGGGGCCCAGAACTGCACACTGGAATCAGGGAGCAGTCTCACCAGTGCAGAGTCCAGAGGGGGAAGAACCTCCCTGGACCTGCTGTTGTGAACCAGTGTTGCATCCTGTTTGCCCTTCCCAGTTATATGCGTAAAAAAATCCATGAGTTATGGTTGTGCAAAGGAAGGGTAGAGGGAAAGAATACCTTTGAATACCTCCTGTTCTCTTAGACTGTTTTATTCTTCAAGTTAACCTGCGTTGAACAGTTTCTGTTGCTCTGGAATAGTCCTGTTTTGCATTATTAAAACGTTCCTGTATTCCTTGACTGAAATTGTTGTCCTATCAGGCTGCATAGCAAAAGACAGGCTGCCTTTACTGGGACTAGGATTTAAACAGCTGTGTCTTTCCTCTTTATTCAGAATGAGGTGCATCTCTTCCAAGCGAAGCCAACGCAAAGCTCGGTGACTATGAATGGCACAGGAGCTCACTCAGAGCATTTACTTTTTGTATTCTTTCCTACATAAATTAGAATATCTAATTAGTCATGCCTGCATCTTAATTAGTTGCTGTATTGCTTTCGGTTGCTATATGGCTTGATAAATCTTTCTGCTAAGCTGGTGCCTGGCATTCACAAACTGAGTAAAACTTGAGAGGCGGCAGTAGGAATTGCTATCAGCTTACTCCCTTGTGCAATGAGCAGCATCCAAGTGTACGTTGATTTCTTGTTTGTGTACTATATGAAATACTCTTTCCTAAGTTGTTGAGTACTGTCACTTTTAAGCATCTTAAACCAGTAATCCATTTTCATTTTCTTCATTGAAAATCTCTTTCGGATTATATCTCCCGGATTCACTGTAAATCATTGGGATTTCACTGTGTTTTCTTCCTATCTTCCAGTAATTCCAGCTCTGTTTATGCTTTCTTTTTTGACCTCATGTCCTGCGTCCCATTCATTTCTCCTCCTTCTTTTCTGTTGATAATTCCTTTGATATTCCTTGCAGCTCCTGGGCGTAAAGGAAAGCATGGTCCTAGCCAGGGGGATTTAGGGTGAGTCATTTCTAAATTTCTTGCTGATTTCTCAGCCAGGAAAAAGATATTAAGACTTTATGGAAAATTTGCTTTTACAGTGATTCCATAAAAATTTTCCTCATCTTCATAAAGTTCTGGTTTTTCTTATTCTGTTCCACCACCCTTCCACCAGTCATCAGCTAGATGAGGGAACAGTCTTGGACATTCCTGACTTCCACGGGGAACACTGCACGGGATGTGTGGATAACCTTTGACTGTGTTTCTGTCCCTCATTGCAGCTGAGAGCTGGATCTTCCCGTCATATTAGACCTCTATTGCAAACATTGATAAAGAAAAAAGTATTGCAAGCAATTTGAATTCATTTCTCAACTGAAGCTTCCTAACGTAATGTCTGAAATATGTATTTTATCTGTTTTGGCTTATGAAGATGGAATGTTTGTTACTTAAAATTCTCGTACCTGAAATTGGGTTCCTGGATATATGAGTACAATCATCATTACCTTAGTCTTAGAGGTGTTTCTGTAAAGGAGAGCAATCTAGATCCTGGATGATGAGTTCCAAACGAACCTCCTTCTGATGAAAGTGCTGGTGGACACGTACAGTAGTTAGATAGNCAGGGAGATGGTTGAGTCACCTTCCCTGGAGGTGTTTAAGGGACGGTAGACGAGGTGCTGAGGGACATGGTTTAGTGTTTGATAGGAATGGTTGGACTCAATGATCTGATGGGTCTCTTCCAACCTGGTGATTCTATGATTCTATGAGAATAGTTTGTCACCTAGACACACATTCTGTGATTCTTCTGTAACGTCAAGAATCTACATGTGAAATTCCATGACTTAGCAGAGAACAGTATATGCAATTTTCTTATTTATACAATTGATATTCTTTCACTGATCCCGGTCCTTTTAGGGATGTGCATTGCTGTTTCCTACTAGCTTTATTTGCATCTCTTCTTGTCTGGAACAAAACAGAGTTATTTTGAAGCCTGAACACAGAAGTCAAACTGTATTGTGGTACTCATGATTTCGGGGGTGTGACTGCCAATTAATATCCAGAGGACTTCTGTTTTCGAAATAGTGTCTTGGATGTCAGCCATGCATTTCCTACTGAATTAATGAATATCATGGAACTTATCTACCACTGCTGCCAGAAACGTACGAAGAAATAGTAATATTTCTGAAATAGGATGGACCTAAGATTACTTTTTGATAATGGGTTTTAAGCTTGCACCTTCTTCATTCTTTCAATGGATCTTACTTACCTGCTCTGCCTCTCTAAGCTATGCAAACAAGATTCCTTGTTTTTGTATTCTTCTTACATAAAATCTAAACTCAGTGCACCATCTCAAAACTTGATTTACAGACAACATCAAGAAACAAGCTACACGGGGTTGGGAGGAGAAATCTTCCCATAACGTTTTCAAACATTGTGGAATGCAGGTGATAATCATAGAATCATAGAATCACCAGGTTGGTAGAGACCCATTGGATCATCGAGTCCAACCATTCCTATCAAACACTCAACCATGTCCCTCAGGGCATGGAAGCAGGCACAGTATTGCTAATATTGCTTCAATTGTTAATCCACCTCAAAAACTGGTGAGCATGCCTTCCTTTCTCAATGGGATTAACCACTGAGAACATCAGAAGTGCTGCGAACACCTACATATTTGTACAAAAGACAACTTGCTGTTATAGCGGATGCGTTCTTTTTTTATCCTGTCTTACTTATACCAGCATGATTCATTAACAGTTATTTTTGAGATTAAGAAATTAAATATAATTTAAAATGCTGTTATTTTAATGAGTAAGTCAGCAATGTTTTAGTTTCTTTTCAACACCAAATGTCTAAATGGAACTAAAGAGCTAAGGATAGTGAGACAATTATCAGCTTAAATTATTAGGTTTTATCTTTTAAAGATCCTGCTTGTGATAACATGACTTTAGATAGAGTTTGCTCTTCTCTATTTAGAAAAGAATATATTTTGAGGGTTGAATGGTTACAGTGCGTATCTACTATCTGTAGCATAGAAGACAACTGGAAATTTGCAGTGAGACTCTATATTCGGGTAACCCAAATGTGTTTCGTCTCAAATGCACAAGTATAACTTACTTGTTGCTTACAGTGCTAGGTCCACTTTGGAATTGTGAGGATGAGGATAAGAGAATATAATAATATAATAATATAATAATAAGATCCTCCTCTGGAGAAGAGGAGGCTGAGAGGAGACCTCATTGCTCTCTACAACTACCTGAAAGGAGGTTGTGGAGAAAAGGGAGCTGGGCTCTTCTCCCAGGTGACAGGGGACAGGACAAGAGGGAGTGGCCTCAAGCTCTGCCAGGGGACATTTAGGCTAGAGATTCGGAGGAAGTTTTTTACGGAAAGGGTCATTGGGCATTGGAATAGACTGCCCAGGGAGGTGGTTGATTCGCCTTCCCTGGAGGTGTTTAAGGCACGAGTAGACGAGGTGCTGAGGGACATGGTTTAGTGTTTGAATAGGAATGGTTGGACTTGATGATCTGATGGGTCTCTTCCAACCTGGTGATTCTATGATTCTATGAAGAGTAAATAGGTAATTCTTGAAGATCACTTATGCTAGTAAAGAGGGGGAAAAAGGTGCAGGGGATAACGTGGGATGCGTTAATGATGGTTCTCATTAACTCCACCCATGAGAAGCTACATCTACAAGTATGCAAATACTTTTTACTTTCCAGATTGTCATGCAAGTCTATAGGGTAGTCTTACTGGCTTCTTCAATGCTCACGACACCCAACAGTATCATTTCCCTAAATTCTCCTCTCACTAATTGGAGATTCATGGGCTTCATGGAGTCAAAAATTTAGTTCTCTTTGGCACTTAGTTTGTGGTTAGCTGAGAATATGCTGGAATACGACTCTATAATACCTCTATCAGAATAAAAATGGGCTCCTTTTGCCGCCTAACTATAAAATAAGAATAATTGTGGTAATGCATGTTTTTGCCATTAAATACATCATAAAGTAGCATGCACCTCTGGGAAGCCAACCACTAGAGTGAAAATCTTTCACAGTTCTGTAGTTACTTTGCTACAAGGAACTACAAGTTAAAGCCTGGCTATGTCCTCTCAGAAAAATACTGTTTTCTCAATGAAAATATTAAATATTAAAAAGATATGGCAATACCATTTTAACTACTTGATTATCCCTTGCTCTCTTCACAATTAAACCAGCATATGAAGACTAGGTGGTTTTTCTGCACTGCGAGCTCCTACAGATCTTGCTCTTCTAGAAGAACTGCCTCATACACTGTTTTCTTGTCCCCCATTCTATCCCTACCCATTTGTCTTCTTTGTTAATTTTGTTTTAACTTTGCCGTGGCATAATATCTTCTTGAAATTCTCTCCTGATGCACTCGTATGTGCCATTTATTTCCCATTCTCTGAGTAGCAGGCAGATTATCATTAGAGAACGGGTGATGGAAGCAGTGAAAGGCAACTGTAGGCATGAGGAGAAGGGAAAATGAGATTGAGAAATGGCAGTGAAGGACACCAAGATTTAGGAGTTGAAGAAGTGGGAGGAGCTGAAGCTAAAAGAAGATATTATGGATTTGTTGCTGTTGTATAATTCCTGCCTTTGGCTAACTCACAGCCACGCATGAACTTGATTTCTTCCTGGCTTGGTTTCTTCTGTCATTTGCCCTGCAGCAAATTAGTGTGAGAAATGCTTCAGACGAGGACGGGCTACAAAGCTGGCATTCGTAGCAGGTATACTTCTCCATCCTTACACACTTTGTGCTATCGTTTAGACTTCTACGCAATTCTGTAAAGCGTTGTCAGAGCCGAGCGGATGCATTTCATATCTGATATTCTAGGGAAATAGCGCTGCCAGATAAGAAGCCTGGAGAACTGGGTCCAACTGACTGGTACCAGAAATAGTTCACCTAAATTCATGCAAGGCCCCCCAATCTCTCAGTAATTACAGTTGTTTATTTGAATTGTACTAGCCTAATGCAGATGCTGGTGGCACACAATTTGACCACTTTGGCCAATTACATATTTTGGAACTTCTGCGGATGTCCAATCTTTTTTTTTTCCTTCCCTCATTGAGAGCAATATACGCTTTTCAGTTATGAAAACGGTGTTTTTCTAAATAAAACTGACATGATCCACCAACACTTTTGGAAGCACAGATGCTTTGTCCCACTATTTACTAAAGAGGTTCACACTTAGATTCAAGCAGTGAAATCAAATCACTGAATAAAGCTTGGAACAACATAATGGTTTAAAGAATTCGTCGAGAGCTTTGGGTAGGGGGAAAGTTACACAAAGGCAAAATTAGATTGTTTTCTTGTACAGCAGCAGAACACAGAAACAGCATGTGATCCAATATTAGTAAATTTGTATCTCTAAGCGCCTTGTGTATTTTCGTTGGTCTTTGTTCTCCTTTGCAACATCAGACTGCAACCCACAAATTCATATACTGCATCCAAGGCCCATCAGCATCAGACATTAAAGGAAGAATCAGGCTTCTGTGTTTGCTAGAGCTACCAGCCATGAAATTCTCCTTTTTTTCTGAATGACGCTGCTTTTTTATTATTTTTATTTCAGCATAAACTGTGTGGGTTGGGATATGCACAGCCCCCTGATGTTAGAAGATATTTTTCCTGACTCAATGTATACATAACGGAAAGAAAAAAAATTAATTTGTTGTGTAATTCAGTGCTTCTGAGCGGTGCTACATGAGGACGAGATTTCCCAGTGTATTATTAGTGGAGCAACTTGTACCATCCTTTCACTAGCTTGTTTAAAAAGCATAAGAAATTGTAGTGGGATATAATTATGTTTGATTTGTATTTTCTGTCTTGTTGGAGGTAAAAGAATGCAGTTTTGGGGATTTACACTTGAATGCTTTCAGTTCAAGCTAATAGGCTGAGATAAATCGATCTTTCTGTCCAGATACTGTACAAGCTGTTGATCTCTTGGTTCAACAATACTTGTCAGTAGCTGGCTACCCATAGTCCGTTGCTGCGTGAAGATGAATAATTCTGGATGATATCCGCTTGCTGAAGAAAACAGATCTTGAAATCACCCAGTCCATTCTTAGAGATGCTATCAAAAAGTACTCAAATCAATTAAAATAAGTGGGTTCATGTTTTATATACTGTGAATGGCCCATGGCCTTCTTTGTAAGGATTCACGAGAACTATTTACTTTTTAAAAGACTTTCATTTTCTTTGTCTTCACAAACAGCAAAGAAAATGATTTGTAATCCAGGTGCACAAATGTGTAGAAGAGAGGTAGAAATATTTGTTGGTTGACAGCCGACTGAACATGAGCCAGCAGTGTGCCCAGGTGGCCAAGAAGGCCAA
>WAAB01011582.1:0-12891 GCA_013389865.1 Piaya cayana | reverse complement strand
TGTGGAGAGGAGGGCTCTTCTCCCAAGTGACAGGGGACAGGACGAGGGGGAATGGCCTCAAGCTCCGCCAGGGGAGATTTAGGCTAGAGATTCAGAGTAAGTTTTTATGGAAAGGGTCATTGGGCATTGGAACAGGCTGCCCAGGGAGGTGGTTGATTTGCCTTCCCTGGGGGTGTTTAAGGCACGAGTGGACGAGGTGCTGAGGGACATAGTTTAGTGTTTGATGGGAATGGTTGGACTCGATGATCCGATGGGTCTCTTCCAACCCCGTGATTCTGTGATTTATTGTAGTTATTTGTATTATTCAGAGTAAGATTGGGTGTTACTTTCAATCCATACGTCTGGAATAGAAATGAGGGGCTATGGATGGTCTGGGAGTGTGAAACCTTGAGTGACCCTTGTGAGAGCTGGCCTTCCCATCCCCTGCCTCTGGCTGAGGGAGAATAGTCTGCAGAAACCGAACTACATAGAAACCTGTATTTCATTTGTATAAGATGCTTTGTCTTTATAGCGAGTATGCCTGCTATACAGAATGAAAGTGAGATGTACTTATCTTATTCAAATAGGCTGCTTTCTTCGGCGTTGCTGATTGATTTCAATCATGTTTTAAAAGTCTCCTTCAGCTATTGTGGCTTTCTCTCATTGCACTTGCTTTTCTCTTTCTTCAAACTGCTTCTTGCGAGATGTCGCCCTCATTATTGGCCATTGTTTCCTCCCCGCTTCCAGCCTTTCACACAAAATCGGAGGGTTTCATTTTCCCACCTTTTAACCTTCCATTGTTCCACATCTATCTGCACCTTGACCCAGATTCCTCACACAGTTGTAGGTTACAAAGCAGCTTCTCATTTTTGGGGACAGAGATTTTATTCCACTTCTCAGCTAAATTCTGGTTTATGTATCTGTATCACTGCAGTCAGAACTTGAGATATTTGCAGGTATTGCCCCATGGAGCCTCGTAAATTTTTTTCAACTAGAGAAACCCCGTGATACTCAAACTCATTTGGATCACAGTTTTGGAATCTCTTATCTTCTAATCTATCAAGAGACTTCGGACAGTTGTAACAAGTTTGAAGCAATACCTAGCAATTTTTGAAATGGAATCTAAATAGAAGATTCTCTCTATCTTAATATTGTGTTAAGCATATGAAGGTAAAGCCTTTAAGGTGAGCACGTCTTGCTTCTGCAGAAGCATGCAGCTCTTTGAATGTTATTCTTTCACTATTGGTGTAGTCTAATGAAGGTTTATTTATGATTCTGTGAGTGTGTCAAGAAAGTGGTGAGGCCCTGGCCCAGGTTGCCCAGGGAGGCTGTAGATGCCCCATCCCTGGAGGTGTTCAAGGCCAAGTTGGATGGGACCTTGGGTAGCCTGATCCAGTGGGAGGAGACCCTGCTCATGGCAGGGGGGTTGGAACTGGATGATCTTGAAGGTCCCTTCCAACTCAAACTGTTTTATGATTGTATGAAAGGGAATGATTTTAATTTCCCGTGATTTCAAGCTCATTTATGTGTGGCAATGTTATATATACCTTTTAAATTCCTTTGAGATGTACCCCATGAACACGTACACCTCGTGTGCATAGTTGTTAAAATACTTCTGATTAGAGGAACTGTTTTTGCCACGGAGAGCTCGGCAGTGGCTGGTTCACTCCACTACGCAAGAAAACTGTTTCTAATTAAGCCATCTACAGAGTTTCAGCTTTTGCAGGACTGAGAACCTTTCCAACTCCTTGTGGTTTTTGAAGGAAGTTCTGTGAGAGCGAGTTCTTGTGAGAACAAAGTGAGACTGACCCTTGTCATACAGAGCAAAGTTTGGGAATGGCGACGTAGCAGGAGTGCTGGGTGATGGAAGGGGTGTCTGGCACATGGCTATGTAACTTGCACTGCTATTTTTTGTGGGGTTTTTCTTCTTTCTAATTGATAACTCTTGCCATCTGTTCCTGAGCCGTCCCTCTGCTGTCCTTTCCCACACACAGTCTCCTACTCCCATTCTACCCTTCCAACTTGGACTGGCTGCCTGAAGGCTACTAACAAGAGCTGGCTGACACCGGTAGTGGCTGAGTGGTGAGAAGGTGATGAGAGAGATGCTTATGTCAGGTCAGCCGAGACTGGGCTCTCGGAGCATCATTTGAGCAGGCCCAGATGCTTCTTTCAGTGCTGGTTTAACTGCAGGTTCCAGAGCAAACTCTGCAGATATTTTTTTAATTTTTTTTTAAATATAAATAAACCCTTTGGTTTATAAAATCATAGAATTGTAGAATGGTTTGGGTTGGAAGGGGCCTTCAAGATAATCCAGTTCCAACCCCTCTGCCACTGGCAGGGACACCTCCCACTGGACCAGGCTGCTCAAAGCCCCGTCCACCCTGGCCTTGAACACCTCCAGGGATGGTGCAGCCACCACTGCTCTGAGCAACGTGTGCCAGTGCCTCACTGCTCTCACCGTGAAAAATTTCTTCCTGATATCTAGACCTAAAATAGGTTTAGTTGTTTTCTTAGAGTGGATTCCTTCTGAATCTGTCCCCACTGCCCGTGTTCCTGACCACCTTGTGGCTTCCTGGAATAAGTGAATAATCTAGAAGAACTGTACCAACCTAGTTTGTTTTTTTTTTTTTCCTTTTCCTGAAGTTTTTTTGTACTTTACAGTCTATATTTGAATCTGTCTTTTCTTGTCTAACTCTCCATTTGGTGGCTTAGCATCCGGAAAGCTGATTTTATAGTGGAGAGAAATGCATTTTTACATGCTAAGAGCTGTATTTTTAACAAAAACCTCGATGTATATACAAGTTAAAGGAATTTTTCTGGCGAGAACTCCAAAATGAACAAAATGAAAAAAGAGAATAAAACCTGGCAATCATAACTGTGCCTTGCCATTATCTGAGGAGCCTTTGCTTAGAGATGTGTTGTAGGATGATTAAGCAAGAGAATAGATTTGGTCAGACAGATAATTTTTTTTTGCTTTTCTAAAGGCATTTAAGTGCCTGCCTAAAAATAGATCCTCAAGTGCATATAACTCACTGGTTTCCATAAGGAGAGCTATGGATTGAAATACCTA
Organism: Piaya cayana; assembly: GCA_013389865.1. NCBI lineage: Eukaryota > Metazoa > Chordata > Aves > Cuculiformes > Coccyzidae > Piaya > Piaya cayana. The sequence continues at coordinate 9,842 of WAAB01011582.1, read as the reverse complement.
TAAAAATCTGGGAGCCTGATGTTACAAACGTACAAGAAAATGCTCATGAAAATGAAGAACCCGTGTTTTGATTTCTGTTTAAGGTGGCCTTTTCTTCACAGAACCATCCCCATGTAGAGCTTACAGATCTTTTTTTCCTAGGCACTTACAGAAGTAGTAGAGAAATTTCAGCTTACTTCATAGAGCCATAGAATAGTTTGGGTTGGAAGGGACCTTAAAGTTCATATAGTTCCAACCCGCTCTGCACCTCTATTTGAAAGGTTCTTCATTATTTTACTTTATGGATGTTTATATTGTGGCTTATATTATTGTTGTGCGATAACATAGTCAGATTATTTCGTACTGAGTTTGTAATACCAAGAGAACCATTACAAGGGAGAAAATCTCTTAGGAAAAGGTGGAAGCTGCTGGAATATTTTCCTTTTCAACTTCTCAACACCTCAGATTTTAGGACTTCAGTTAAAACAAGCGAATTCTAATAAGCTTTTAGTGAAAATAAGAAAAAAAAAATCCCAAAACTGCAGCTGCAAATAGTTCCTTGATTGTCATATTTTCCAACTGTACAATGGTGCTTATTGCAGTCGGCTCTGCCATTTAGGAAGAAATTATATTTCCTGTGTTGGGGAAAAGACAGACAGTTAAATGGAATAAAATGATTGCTTATCAGGTGATGTATCTGATAGTGCAGATCAGAGAGAGTTCCCATGATTTCCGTGAAACTCAATAATTTCAAGTGACTTTAATATTTTCTGTGTTTTTATAACACCTATTAGAAACCTCTAGATGATAAAATGCTACAGCTCTGGGAAGAATCTAATAAAAATACCCTCTGGGATTGATTTTGATTGACTACAGTTACCTGTCTGTTTTTATTTTACTGTATATGAACAGACATGAATGAACACGCTTGAGTTAACCCCTTCCTCACCTAAGTGCTGTGATTGGGTATTTAGGTCTCTCATTGCTTTGAAACTCTTGACACCCACGTGAAGGAAAAGGCAGTTTGAGGATTCAACTCCCAGGTTTCTACGCCAGTGTCTCCTTCTTGATAAAACACACAGAACTTTCTGCTTAGAGAAGCACAAGTGACACTGAGATCCCATCCCTTTGGAGGTCGTTAATGCTTAGCCTGTGTGAAATTTTTTTTGTGACTGGTGTTCTGGTTGTTAAAGCACAGAACTGATCATAGGGAGTCGGTGATTTTCTTCCTTTTCCTCTGGGCATGACAGTTAATTCTCTTCAATTATAGAGGGATCAAGCTACGCTCTGCATTGTCAGTCAAGGTATATTGCCCTACGTGGCGTAAAATCTAAGATGTGCTCCCTGGGAATCTTTTGCTCGGAGGCATTAACAGCGATGCCTGGAGCTAAGGGAGCAGCACAGCCCTCATGTTATCCTGTGGTTGCTGAAACCAATGATCACCAGCAAGCACTTGCTGAACTTTTGCAAAGGACCATCTTGACCCCATCAGTAAGCAAAAATTAAGATTCCAGGCTCTTTCCTGAGCGTTTCAGGGACTACCACTATAAAACTTGTTTCTGTTGGTCTCTATTTGGCTATCCGAGCAGGTACTGAGGTGTCCATGCAGAATTCACACATACTGTTGGCTACGTTTAGTTAGAAAGCACTATGGCAATGTGAAATATTATTAGTGACTATGGCTCCTTCGTAATTTGTAGCTCAAAGATTGGATTGGATTGGATGAAGACACTAGAAGAAGTCATGCGCAGAAACTTATAATTCAAATTATAAGCAGTTGTTCTGGCATAGCAGTTCTTCTTCTGGAAATGATACTGATTCTTCTGGGGAGCTAGTTAATGCACATGCCTACAAGTTAGCAAGTAACAGTTCAAAGTTAATGTGAAAAAAGTTCTTTAGAAAGCTTTGCATTTTTTCAAAGTTGAGAAGAAAACTCTGTCAAATAAAGACGGTTAATGTTGTACATATTCTATCTCCATTATTTGCTCTGGTGGGATTTCCACCTGCTGCGAGTAGCTGCTTTTAAAATTCAGATTTACCCAAAGCATGAGGTATTATTAANAGCAGTTGTTCTGGCATAGCAGTTTTTCCTCTGGAAATGATATTGATTCTTCCGGGGAGCTGGTTAATGCACATTCATATCCGTTAGCAAGTAACAGTTCAAAGTTAATCTGAAAAAAGTTCTTTAGAAAGCTTTTCATCTTTTCAAAGTTCAGAAGAAAACTCTTTCTGTCAAATAAAGACGGTTAATGTTGTACATATTCTATCTCCATTATTTGCTCTGGTGGGATTTCCACCTGCTGCGAGTAGCTGCTTTTAAAATCAGACTTACCCAAAGCATGAGGTGTTATTAATTTAGAGACATATTCTTTTCATTAGAAATAAATAACTGCATAAACCCTGGAATGTTAAATTAAGTTTAAACTATTCTGTTTATTTATGCCTACTAATTCTTTCCAGTGTTATATTAAAGATGAGATCGTTATGCATAGACATTAAATCCATTTAGTGTAATTTTTTCTGTTTCTCTTGAAGCAGTTTTCTTAGTAAGAAAAGGCCTAAATTTCAAAATAGCAATCAGCAGACATGTCTGAAATGAGGTTAATATTTATTAACTCTTATATAGTTTATACAGTTCAAAGACAATTCTTTAATGTAGGCTACTCTTTTTTAAAAAATAAGTGAATTTCCTATTCTTTGGAATCTTTATCTTTAACTAGTTGTGCTTACAATTGTTGTGATTTTTAGCAGCTCCCCACCCCCAGTTTCCTATCTTCTGTCTCAGTTATTTGCTGTTCTTATAGAACTTTTTGTCACAATGAATACTTTAAAAACTGCAATGGCTCCATCCCTTCTTTTCTGGCTTCTGTGACAAATTTAGAGAAACAGCTTGGTCACATTTTCATTTTTCTGCCCTGTGCAAAAAAAAAGAAATTCAGTCTTACTCCAGTGCAATGAAAGGGGAGTGGAACATAATTGTACTCATATCTCATCTCTTTCAGACTGGAATATAGGCCACGTTCAGATATTCTTTTTTCGTGGCAATTTTGTCTCCTTTCTTACTGTAGTTATTGTGTGAAGCTCGGTGCGATTGTTACTTTTCCTCAAATTGGCTCTTTGGAGCATTGCAGCCAGGAAGCAAATAACTTGCAAAGTAAAAATAAAAAGGAAAAAAAAAAAAGCAGCAACAAACAAATGAAACCCAACAAGCAAATAACTGTCCAAGCTCAAATAAACAGCAAAAAGGAAATGAGGAGCAAAACACAAATAAGTAGCAAAACCCCTCTGAGCGCTGCGAGTCAGCTGTGTGGGTTTAAAAGCTAAATGCACTTCTAAAGCAGCTCTCATCTCTGTCAAGGCTTTCCTCTTCCCGCTTGCAGCTTGTGGACAACCGCTGCGAAGCATCTTTCCGCATCTCGCTTCCCCCCTTGTCCTCTATCAAGATGAATTTTTGGCCCCCTCTGAGCTCCGGCCGCCTGCACCTCCCTCAGCCTTGGGTGTTTGCTCCTGGCGCTCGTGGAAGCCGGGGTATCGTCTGCGAGGCTGTGGCGCGGTGCTGTTCACATGACTAATGCTGTGAAAGATAGCAAGATTTTTTTTTTTTTTTTTTGAGCAGCTCCAGTCTATGCACAGTTGGCTCCCAGCTGACAGACAGAATGTGGGGTGGGCTTTGTCACCAGAACGCTGGGTACTGCATGCCCGGCGATGCTCGCAATTACACGGTGCCCAGAAACCTGCTGCTTATGTCAGGGTACAGGCAGCCTGAACACATAGAAATTGGGTAGCTTTTTTTTTTTCTTTTTTTAAAATTTTTTATTATTATTATTATTTTTGCCTCTTTCTTCCCAGCAAAGGTTATATAATGAGGGGATTGCTGCTAAAGTAAAAAGGGAAAATGAAGTCTTTGTTAAATGCCTTCACAAAGAAAGAAGGTAAGCAATGAAAGCAGAACACTTTGATGTTTCAGACCGGTGTTTTCTTGTGTACATTTAATATGATCGGCTTAGTGGCTCTATGATTAATCAATTCCTGCAGTTTCTTTTTAAAAATTGTGCTAGACGGTCCATTGAGGCAAGTGATTATTAAAGCTAGATGTGGCTTTATTCATTTTGGCTTTTTCTCTGAAGAGTCAAGCAGTCGTGAAAAAAAAATGTTTTTATTCCCTAAGAAATGCATTTGAAGACACGGAAGGAATTTCCTAGGTGAATCTTTGTCAGTGAACAGTGCTGAATTGTCCCTTCAGATGTATAAAATGCCAGGAATAGATGACTGAGAGCTGGAGGAAGGATTAAATGGTACTTTCAGGTGTGCTTTTAAGGATGATAATTTTAAACTTTAGGGACGTGAAATCAGTTCAGATGTTTTTCATGTCATTTTATATCAAAGTGTTTTTCCCAATCAAGTTTTGCAACAGTCATACTTCCAGTTCTGAATGTGGTGAAATATTAGGGGAAAACAGTGCCCAGCAGGCATTAAAGCGTGGACATTTGCATTTCATCATTGTGTGTTGTGGTTATTTTTTTTATTATTGTGAAAATAATATAAATAATGCTTATAAAAAGCAGCTAAAAAAACCATCCACCCACTTACAGTTTGCAGATTGCTGGGGAAAAGAAACAGTTGGGTGGAATATTAATCACTTTAGGCATGGAAATGCTTATTTTTAACTCTTTCTATAAAAGAGATGTGCTAGACACATCAATTGGTGTGATTAGTTGTCCCCTTGCCTGTTTATTTTCTGTAGTAAAGGCTAATTTTGTTTGTGGTTCTCACCTTATGAATAGAAATTAATAGCAAAGCAGAAGCTAACTCCTGAGTGGTCATGTAAAATCCTTTTAAAGTATGCAAGGGAAAAAAAGAATTTAATCTGCTAACCGGAGATTGTGTATATGCACAAGCCAAACGCTGTTTTTTTGCAGTGGCAGTGAATATGCCAGTTTTGTGTTTTCAAAAACCTGTTGGTATAAACATGCTCATCAATCCTCTGTCCATCCTGTTGCCGTGCCGGAGCACCGTGCTCTCTCTCTCCAACTCCCACCAGCTGCTCAAAACTTACAATATTTAGTTTCATGGAGCTGTGGCTAGTAGAAGGCTCGGCAGTTTGCTTGGAGGGCTCACGGATTTAAGCTTGTGAAAAAAAAATCAGATCTAAAGGTCAGATCCAATTTTTACTGAAGTCTAAGATAAACTTTAGTGGCGGTAAGGGAACAGCATTAGACCTTCAGCTGGCAAACCTCTACATGCAGAACGTTCCTTATATTCACTCCTTGACTGAAATTATTACAGTAGCTCTTCTGCTTTCTTCTACCTGGGAAAGATCCCCGTCTTCAATGAAATAATCGCTGGGGTCGTGTTCTGCTTGTCAAAAATACAGGAGTGCACAAATGGCACATCTGTGCATCAGTCAAAAGCACTTGTATATGCCAATGTTGGGAATAAGTCCTGTGAGTTTTCTTTAAGTTAATATTAATTGGGGCTTTCACGGTGACACTTGAAGCACCGAGGCACTTTTAGTGACACACTTTGCCGCTTTGAAACCTTAAAAAAAATATCAAATGTGAAAAGCTTGGAATGTTCTGAAAACCAGGCAGAATTTCTGCCAGTTTGTGTTCATAAATGTTGGACTTCTTTGCTTTTATTCCCTTTAACAACTTCAAAGCCTGCTTCCCTTAGTTCAGCCTTGTTTCAAATGAGATATTATGGAAATGAATTTAAAGCCCTTCCCCTCTGTGCTCGCTGTTCTCTTGTTTGGTTGTTCTGATGATGTTGGGTTGTTTACCAGTGAAAAAGTTTCAGCTCATTAGAAATACGAAGGATGCTATTTTAAAATATTCAGAATCACAGTTGATCATAGACCGATTCTGGTAAAAATTATATAAACCTTTCTTTCACTTACAGTTTCATCTTTATTTTCTGTTATAAATATTCTTTCAGTTTGTCTCTGAAACCTTAAATTCTGCTGTGTTCTCTCAATTAAAGGCTGTGTTTCAAGGCAGGACAGATTGATTCCTATGTATATTCAAATTTATGTGAACTTATTTACTTGCGCAGCATGACAGACATTCTTATTCTGGGTTTTGTGTGGTTTTTGAAGGGTATTGAATGCGTAGACATTTCCAGCACTTTATAAATGGCACTTACTGGCACTTTAGAGGTGTAGGATGTTATTTTGTGGGGCTTCTTTCCCAGCTGAAAGATGATTTTTTTGAAAATTACAACAGCTCAGTGAAGTCCTTAGAATAATACCTGGCTGCCTCTTGTTAGCTATACTACTGCAACTTTTCAGATGTAAATGTGTGCACTTTGGGTCAAAGCCTTTGACCCCAGAAGTTCCACCGAATAAATTAATGAGAGTAGTTGCGTGAACGTGGACTGAGGCAAGCATGAGATTTTGGGATCAGATCCTTTGTTACCTTATAATAGGGGTAGGAAATGCTGTTTCACCCAGTGATGGGTGAGTGCCTTTTATTGGAGAATTTGCCTTTTAAGTTATGCTTGGAACTAACTGACCCACCACAGTCAGAAAAGGAGAAATGGAAAATGTGGTGTCTGATTGTACCGATTGTGGTACGACTGCAGCTCTGTATCAATAACACTGACGAAAGGATGGGCCCTCTGGTTTGTATTATGTTTTTATTGCCCTTGCTTTTGTTTTCTGTTATGACTATTTCATTAAGTAGTATATTGCAGTCGTGTTCTCTTTGGGACACAGCATGTGACCGAGTGAGCGTATTACCCTCGGGTAATATGTTCTATATACAATAGTAATAGATGTGGTAGAAACACCTAGATTAGAAAGAGAGGAATACCTAGGGATTATAGCAATGTAATAGAGTTCTGCCAGGAGAAAAATCTATGTCCTCAATTTTTAACCTGAAAATGGGGTTAAGGTGACTTAACACTACGGATTTCAGGTTATGCCTGAGCTGGTGATGGAGCAAGAAGCTCCCAGTTTGGGTGCCAATGGGAGAAGGAAGTTAGAGGTTCACACATGAAAAATTCTGCCCATCAGCCCTGTTCCATGTCTTTCTGATTGAATATTGGTGGTAAATGGTGTTAAATCCAGCTGGAGGCCAGTGACAAGTGGGGTTCCCCAGGGCTCAGTGCTGGGTCCAGCCCTGTTCAATGTCTTCATCAATGACCTGGATGAAGGCATCGAGTGCACCGTTAGCAAGTTTGCAGATGACACTAAGTTGGGTGCTTNAGGGAGGTGGTTGATTCACCTTTCCTGGAGGTGTTTAAGGCACGAGTAGACAAGGTGCTGAGGGACATGGGTTAGTGTTTGATGGGAATGGTTGGACTCGATGATCCGATGGGTCTCTTCCAACCTGGTGATTCTGTGATTCTGTAATATGACAACACAGTATGAGTATGAACTTTTTTGAGACTCAAACCTGGCAATAAGATGATGTTCCTGGACCATATTTCAGACTTTTTTGGCAGACTCATGGCACTTACCTAACTATTTATTAAAGGCAGTAAATAGGTTAACATTGCCCAGTTGTTTTCAGCTGTAATGATGATTTAAAGATAACAAATCCAATTAGCTATGCAGGCAAGGTAGAGTTTCAGTCTCCACAGAAGAAACAATGCCATATGTTGCTAAATCTTATCAGGGGGTGGTAAACGCATAGAAATGGCGAAATCATCTGAGATTACCCTGGATGTCTTTCTTTACACAGTGCCCTTTAGGGAGGCTCCCACCTATTCAAACAGAAGGCGGAGGCCCCCAAGCACCTTAGCGGCACCTAGGATCTTGCTTCGTTCCAACAGCGACAACAATCTGAACATCAACAACCTCCCTGACTGGTCAGCCACCTCGTCTGCTTCTTCACACCGCAGCCTTTCACCTCATCTACTTCAACAGATGCAGAATAATCCTAATGGAACTGTAAAAACTGTGGGGAGTTACACTCCATCCTCCCGGAGCCGGTCGCCATCCCTAAACAGGCTGGGAGAGGATGCCAAACGGCAGCAGCACAGGCACATCAGGTGACTTTTTGACTATTTACCCAGCATGAGATATCCCTGTCATCATACTATGTTCTCTAATGGAATTTTTATGCCTGTTTTGCACTTTATCTGATATATCGGTATTAAAATTCAACCACGGTGAGAATGTCCAAATGTGAATATTTTAATTGGAAGCTCTAGTCTAAGCCAGCTGCTTCCACACAGCGCTTAAGCAAGCCAGGAAGACTTTGAAGTTCAGGAAAGTTCAGCAATGACTTGTCACTGTGTTTGTACCTCCAAATCAAAGTGCTGGTTCTCAAGATCTTTTACTAGTTGAAATAATGACCTGGTCCCTTCATGAAACTAATAGTCATGCCTGAAACCTGTGTTGTAGTTGCTCACGAGTGATGAATCAGAGACTAAGTTCTCCTTTCTGCAGATGTGGGCTGAGCTGAAGAGTAAAACAGATAACTGGGGGGAATAAGTAGGACTGTCTAGGAGGCTGGCTGAGAGCAAAGGGAGCTTCTTGAGATGGTGGTGATAGATGTCATGGGCTTCTTTCATGATTATCCTTGCTGCAGGGTTTAGCATAGCCCATGACTTTGCTGCTCTTTCTTTCCTCTTGAATTACAAATGTGATTTAGCAGGCGCTCTGCAAATGTCCTGCAGGTATATCCAACTGGAGAATGAATCCTGACTAATTAGATTGAGGTAGGTACTGTAGTAATATAACAAAACAGAGGACTGTACCTAAGTTTTGATTGCAAATGGGGGCTTCACCTTTATGAAGCCACTGTCCTGTAAACAGGTAATTATAGCTTCTCTTTGAGAAGGGCTTGGAAACTGCATCTGTCAAGTGTGCAAGTGATGAAGCTGCACTAGGACAAGAAGTTTAAGTGCGTGGCTGCAAAGATGGACAGAGGCAGAGCTGAATACTGATGGAAAGAAATAGATGTTAAATGTTTTGTCCAAACGCATTTAATTCAGTTCATTTAAAATATCAGGCTTCGTCTGTCCTGTTGCCTAATATAAAAAAAACCGTTCAGTATTCAGAAGAAAAGGACATGAGTATATTAAGAAAAGCAGCGATGTTCATTTGTCTTTGTCATTTGTAGGTGTAATGGATATTTATTTGAATTTTCAAGTCAGTGAAACAAAACTTCATGCTGTTGAAGCTGTCACCTGCTCCCTTGCACATTCTTTTTTCTCTCCTTGGCTGTAAAGCACCCAAACTGACAAGCGCTATTTGGGATAGTAACAATACTGCTGGAGAGTGGAAATACAGTGCAAAACTGTTGTCTGAAAAGTCAGAATCACTGGACAAGACGCAGATTTCTTATGCAAGTGGTTTAATGCAGCAGAGAAAACTCACATTGTTTTATGTTAGCAATGTAATAGAGTTCTGCCAGGAGAAAAATCTATGTCCTCAATTTTTAACCTGAAAATGGGGTTAAGGTGACTTAACACTACGGATTTCAGGTTATGCCTGAGCTGGTGATGGAGCAAGAAGCTCCCAGTTTGGGTGCCAATGGGAGAAGGAAGTTAGAGGTTCACACATGAAAAATTGTGTGAAAAAATTACACATTGAGTAATGGCAGAACTTCTTTTGGTTATAATGTGGGTGACACTTCCTCACAGAAACCCCCATCACCTTAAAAATAGGTGGTTGGTAAAGAGGCTTCACTTAGGTAAGAAGGTGGCCACCAGGTGCTCTTCAGAGAATGAGCGCTGACATGTTCCACTGGATACTGCTGGTGCCACCAGAGTGGGAGGTTTTACTACAGAGTCAATGAGGCGATAACGCACTTCCAAATTCTAGAAGTATAAGCAATCATTGGGGTGGGGGGGTGTCAATTAAAAAAGTGTTTTGAATATGAAAACACCCACCCAGCTGGGTGGAAGTGTCGATC
>WAAB01011581.1:76089-118610 GCA_013389865.1 Piaya cayana | reverse complement strand
TTCTACGATTCTATGATTCTTAAATTAGAGCTTTTGCCATATTCCCCTCTCTATGCTGTGATCAGAGGTTCTTCAGGTTGTGAGACCTCCTTATTCCATGGTTAAAAAGGCTAAGACACATCAGCAACAGTGCCCAGCACCTCAGAACTGTAAGGCTACAGCATCATCATTAGGGGTGGCCAACGGAACACTCACCTGGACAACATGAATCAACAGTGTCAGATTGCCTTCTTAAGAAAATTGGCAATTCTGAATAGCTAAAGGTTTCAGAAACACTCTCATTTGGACTTTTCCTTTCCAAAAAGTGCTCATGGACTTCGCATGTCCTTCTAAACCTTCATGTGAAACAATAATATCAGACCTACAGAATTTTCAGACTATTTAATATTTAAAAACCAAAGTAAAACCCAAACAAGGCACGACACTGTACAGATTACTATGAAAGAGGAAACAATCATAAGCCCAAGGAAAAAACCTAGAGATTTCCTATTTCCAACACTAAAACAAAACTGCTATTTGCAATGAAATTTTTAGTTTAGAATTTTGTAATCAAAATACATACAGGAAACTTTTCCTTGTGTCCAAGGGAAACATTTTCAAATCAATTCCTACATGGTACACCTGATAAAAGAGGAGGATGAGAGAGAACAAAGGCTGCAGCTCTTCTTTGTACCTGCTCTTTAATACTGTGCTTAACAAATGTCCTTCTGCTGACATTTAAGACAAGAAGGAAGAACGTGAAAGGCCTGGAAAACAAGGAAGCTAAGCAGTATATTGTTCACTATGCAAAATCAGAAAACGTTTGGCAATAGAACACACTGCACTGAGAGAGCACTGGGACTAGGTAATACCAGCCTTCCTGTGATTTAACACAACAGAAAAAAATCCAAGATCAAATGAAGCCCTAAAACTTTCTCCTTCATCCGATGTGCTACTGCTGGTGACAACTGCAGTTTGTTGCTTGGTCTAGAACAGGCAAAAAAACCTGACCCAAGCAGTAACAGTGTCCCAGCAACTGCTTTCAGCTTTATACTCGCCTATGGAGTTCAGGCACCTGCATCCCAGCTGCAGCTCTTTTTAGCCATGAAACACATGTGACCCCAGCCCGTCCCCTAGAAGGCTGCCTACCCCCAGTCTCAGGATATGGAGGAATGGGTAGGAAGGTGCCCATGAACACATTCCTGCCTTCCAAGATGAGCTCAGAGCACTAAGCCCATGTTGAAAGGGAGCTCTGGCGCCAGCCTGACCGCATCAATGCAAGGTGGTACCTGGGCTGGTCAGCTGTGCTGAGAGAAAAGAGTCACTAATTTAAACATGCTGTTTTATGGCTTTTGGAAGCCAGGCTGGAGCTCTGCATGGTCCCACTGCTTCAGATGGCCACCAGCAGGGTGCTCTGCACCACAGACACTGTTTCATCGGTCAACTGGTCCCTCGCTAGTCCCGACTCTGAGGCAGGACCTGCAGTCCCCCTAAACCTGAGTCCTCGTGATCTCAAAGAGACTCAGCTCTAACAATGTGAAGGAAATCCAGCAGCATTTCTCATCTCACTCCGTGTTTTTAAGACTGGAACACAGCTAGATGATTTAACTTATAAACAACTAGTTACTTGATAGAGAAGCTTCCTTGTTAAGGAAACCAGATGATAACTCAAAAGATAAATTCCAATCCTGTATTCCTAAGGAAGTCTCAGACATTACAAAGCATTTGTAACAACTAGCTCAGAGGAAGTCAGAGGCCAGGTGTGGGCACTACAGTTACATTGATAATCCCAGCCTCATCATTCCTACCTCTGGCTCAGTTGGGGTGCTCTTTCAAGCGATTTTAACTGTGACTTTACAAAACTAAGGACTACAAGCCTTCTCCACTTCCCAAAGTTAACATGGGAAAAATAAAATTGCAGAAATATCAATGGATATTTGACAGGTCCTCTTTTGGATCCCATATTTTTTTATTTTCTAAATCTGTTTAAAAGTAATACCTTCTCTTAAAAAAAAAGGGAGGCAGAAAGGAAAAGAAGCATATTTTCCTCATTCTCCTAAAACTGAAATGATTGCAAGGATATTGGTTGGTCTCTTTTAATGACCCACCCCATCAATATCTTTAGGGGCAAACTTAAGAGTTAAGAAAGGAAAAATATTAAAAACAACTTTACTCAAAATCTAGTTTTGAGACTTGCAGGTATTTTATTCCTCAGACTTGCAGATTTTTTTCATTTTTCATGCTTCCATTATAAAGATTTTTGCCCAGATTACCTACATTGTAAGGAACAGACACATAAGCATTTCCTCACAGTCCTGGATTTTATTGTTAATAATAAAACAATGGCTACTTCAAAAAGTTAAATAAAAACTATATAAAAGCATGGCCATAAGAGTATTATATAGACACATAACAAAGCAGTTTAATACAATTGTATGGTTTCCTATTGTAACAAAGAGAGCATTCTTTAGTATGTAGGAAAAATAGATTTTGATTTCAACTTTAAGTAGTCACTTTATATTTACTATTAAAATAGTAAATGAAATCAATCCTCAAGTCCAGATGTAATCCCTGATGTGTTAACTGCACAGAAAACACAACTTTTGGGAGCAATGGTAAACCACAGAAGGAACAAATTGTTTCTAATGCAAATCCTTATCCATCAGGAACAAACCGACTCCCTAATCTCCGGACTGCTTTTGACCATAAGAACTACCCCTCATGTCAGCTTTTCTTGATTTTTCCACTCCCATATCCTCTGCAAATATGTGCACCAGGAAGTTTCAGGTGCATTTGCTACAACCTCCAGTCTTCAGCACATCCAACACAGATACCGAATGCTCATTTGTACTGCTGCAGCAGCCTTGGTGCACCATCGTGCGAAAGATGCATTCAGTGAAGCCAGGCAACGTCACAGCAGCATGGCCAGTTTAGAACTTCATTCTTGAGTGTTCTGTATGGCACAAATACAATAAGCATATGGACCTTTTTTACATTAACAACACTGACATGAAAGCACTTTAGAGTCAAACCGTACCATGGAGAACAAGGCCATTGTGATCTAATTGTGATTCATAAAAAAGATTTAAAAAAATACATTTGAGCACAGTTTCCTTTATGTAATGTGCGTTGACAATGCAAACCAGCCACCTTCTTTTTGCTTTTCCACCTGCAAATGAAGAAATCAATTGAAAATCATACATCATATATTTCCCACAGATTCATTAGTTAGCGCTGGCTTGTGTAGGGCTGCTATCTTTCAGTTCACCAATACATAGTGACTGTCTGCCATCAGCATCATGGAGGTTATCACAATACCTACTTTAGACATCCCATTTAAGCCACATATTCCTTAAGTATTCCAAATTTCTCTTCTGGCGATATGTACTTCGCTGCCAGGATAGGAAGTCTTGGACTTTGTTTCTTTTTATCACTTCTAATATAGGTTATTTTGGACATTAGAAAGATAGTATTGATACCTTGATCACAGCTGCTTTCAAGCATATAAACAGATCTATGACTGGTTTACCAGACTGTACTACTGCTTGGAATTTCCCAAGAAAGCATCTCACTGTAGTCTCGCTGCACATAAGGAATCAAAAACCTAGACTGGTAGGGGTTTTTTTCGCATTTGGATCTACTCATCCTTCAGCAACTGACTTGTGCAACAGCTAGGTGAGAGCTCGCTCGCCTCTTATGTGCGACTCCATCGGGACATCATAATAATTATCTGAAAGTCTCTGGAGCTACCAATGAAACACTGCTACAGGTACCCAGCTCCAGCACATGAAGAGGCCACAGCAGAAAATGTAGTTACAGGATTATTCACTCGTAAATACCAGCTCTGTTGCTACCACTCAGGCATTCCCTTACCAGCTATCCAGAATCCACTACTAATCCCCAAGCACCTCATCTACCCTCCTTTTAAACACCTCCAGGGACACTCAACCACCTCCCTGGTCAGCTTCTGCTAGTGCCCGATAACCCTTTCTGTGAAGAATTTTTTCCTAATGTCCAACCTAAACTTCCCCTGAAGCAGCTTAAGGACATTCCCTCTTGTCCTATCACCTGTCATTTAGGAGAAGAGGCCGACACCCACCTCTTTAAAACCAACCTCCTTTTAGGTAGTTGTAGACAGCAATAATGGCTCCCCTTAGCCTCCTCTTGGCTAAACGATCCCAGTTCCCTCAGCTGCTCTTCATAAGACTTTTCTCCATCCCTCTACCAGCTTCATTGCTCTTCTCTGGATATGTGCCAGGACCTTTCTTATAGCGAGAGGCCCAAAACTGAACACAGTATTCAAGGTGCAGCCTCTAGCTTCAGTAGATTTAAGGTATGACTAAGTTTTCTTCCCCTTCTTTAAATGTCTTGGTTTTGCTTATAAAGCACTGCTGGCTGAAGATTTTCAATCTTACCTTTGACCTTTGGCAGACAGGAACTAATTTCACACTTTCTGACGTGTCACTTAGGGGTGAAGAAGATGTACTAGAGTCACCTACAGACCTGCAGATATTCAAAATGAGATTGACAAAGTGAAAAATGGAAATGACTCCTAGAATCATGCCTTTGACCCCAAGTTAGGACCCATCATAAATAGTCTTCAGCAACCCACAAGATCTGTCTTACATCACATTGCAGGTATTTTATGTAAAAAGCATAGAATCTGTGAAAAAGCTATTCAACCTTTGTCCCAATTCCAGACAGCTGTGTGATGAAGTCAGGAAGAGTCCACAAGGCCAAAGAAAAACATGGCATTTCTTCTTTTGTGTTCAAATTCTGCTGCACAGGAAATCAAGACACTACAAAAAATGAAATAGTAAAGAGTTAACTTTTACCTTCTTATACTGGTCTCACTGCTAGGGGAAACACTGTCTTCTTTGGAGCTGTCTGTAGCAACTGCCATGGGAATGGACACTTCGATTGTCCTCCTTGCATTTTCTAGGCAATAAACAACAGATTCTGATGAGAACACAGCAAAATTGCACAACATTAATTTAATTTCCCATTTTTAGAGGGGCATCATGTAACTCTTCACAACTGCATAGAACATATAGACCAGCTGGAAAACATCAGGCTAAACCTAAACTCCTTCAATACTCTCTGAAAATGACAGATACCACACGCAGACACTCAAAGCAACTACGGACAATGGGCACAGATACAGAACGATATTTCCACAGAAAAACCTGGGTTTTGACAATCAGAGGCTTAGAGACTTCTTGTTTCTCTACTTTTTTCCTTTAAGATTTCATTTTGGTTGCTGCTTTTATGTTACAACAGCCATAGAAGTCTTAAAAGCGTTACGATCCCACTGCATGAGTCACTGCATATGCACCTGCATGCATACACGCACACACGTGGTCTCTCCTCCCCCTCCTTCCTCTCTCCCTCAAGTCCTTCCCTTTATACATCCTCTGTGGTTTAGGAAGGGGGAAAGGGCAGATGCTTTTGATAAAGCAAATGTGTATGCTCATGTGCAGTTCTGCCAGTAAATGCAATGACTCCATGTAAAGACAAAGTTGCCCTCACCCACTGCAGAGTATTTTGTTCATAATTAGACACAGCAGCTAGTGTATGGACCTTGAATCAGCAAGAATAAAGAATTAGAAGTGGCTCTGGGGAGACCTCATAGCAGCCTCCAGTACCTGAAGGGGCTACAGGAAAGCTGGGAGGGCATGGAGTGACAGGAGAAGGAGGAATGGCTTTACATTGGAAGGGGGAGATTTAGACTAGACATTAGGAAGAAATTCTTCATGATGAGGGTGGTGAGGCACTGGTACAAGTTCCCCAGGGAAGCTGTGGCTGCCCCATACCTGGATGTGTTAAAGGCCAGGTTGGATGGGGCCTCTAGCAGCCTGGTCTGCAGGGAGGTGTCTCTGCCCATGGCGGGGGGTTTGGAACTGGATGATCTCTAAGGCCCCTTCCAACCCAAGCCATTCTATAATTTTATAAGAATATCCCCTTCACTTATGTATCTCTTCAGGCAGCTGGAAGATTCAGTTACTTCTTTGTATTAGCACTGACAGTAACTCAGCAAGGCAAGCTGATAGAAAAAGCAACCAAAGGACAAAAAGTTGTTTAGAACTGGTTAACCATTCTGCAGTGATTTCTAGAAGCCTGATGTAAGAGTTTAGTCTTTTTATAAAGGATTCTCCAGCAGAGAGGACCAATTAAAAAGCCCAGTTCTGCTCATCAGTGATTATGTAGCAGAACCGTTCTGCAGACAAGGACATAACAAAGAAATGATTTATCAAGACAATGATAGTTGCAGCAGATTAATTACTAGGAACCTAACTGTAGAAGTTTAGTTGATATATTTTCAGCTCACTGAAGTAAGGAGTACTTGTAGATTGCAGTCATTTCCATCAAGCATACTGCTGACCACAACTGCTGATTCAATCACATAAAAGACAGAGAAGTTCCAAAAGAGGAAAAACATTGTCTTGCTACTTTCTGTTTCTCCAGCAGCTAGATACTTACCACCATAATTTAGGGATGGGGGCACAATAGGTGATGTCCTTGGAGTGACTGTATCGGCAGCAGCCAATTTCTGTTGGTCTATCAGCTGCAACAGTTTATCACGCGCTTCTGTACTCTGACGATTCAGCTCTGCTATTCTTTCCTCCAAGTTCTTTGATACCTCCAGATGAGTCTGCTTGGATAATTGGATAATTACTTGCAATTAAAAACTTATCATTTGCACTTTCAAGTAGCACATGCAAAAGATTTCTAGTACTTTTATGCATTTAATTTCCAAACTGAAGGTAAACACAATTACAAAGTGCCTCCTGTGAAAAATGTGATTTTGTCCCTTTCACTGTCCCATATTTAGATTCTTAACTGACGAAACACAACAACTTTTTAAACAAATACGATAAACACAGCCACTGTCTGCTTTATTTAAAAAAAAGAAAAGAAACCTCTGAAGCATCCAGCAGTTAACAATAATTAGGAAAACATTTTATCAGAGACACATATATTCAAGATGGTATGTGGAACCAAAAGGAGATTTCTAGCAGAAGTATCCTGGAATCCATCTTTAAAGCAGGTTTTCATCCACTTTGACCTCTTCCCCTCCCCCTCTAGTAACTGCTTCACCAGAAACATTTAGAAAAGTTTGCACCATCTTGTACAACTCACACTACACAACACAATATAACATGGAAAGTGACAACACTCAGCCTACATTTACATGAGAAAATTAAAAATCTTTATGATGTTTAACTGAAAAGTAATTCAGCTGCTGTGATGGAACAAAAGTGAAGATAGCAGTAAGGGCAGGGATTAGGCATTTCTGTGACATTAACACCACTCACTGGGGCACCACTGAACAGCTGCTTAGTTGCAGATGAAAGGTTTTCTATGTGAACTGAAGCCTTCAATTTCTCTCTTTCCCAAAAATGTTGGGATTTTCACCACACAGCAGACTGACAAGAAATACCCAACTAGTATATACACTGTAATCAAGAACTTGAAAGAGATGGTCTTGCATCCACTTTCACCTAACGGTTTTTGGGTCACAGTAGCAGAAGAGAATGTATAGCATGGATTTAAATATGTATTTTACAGAGCTTGATAAGAACCTATCGGTTGGTGCAGATCTTTCACTGTTAATTTTATCCAAGCTACAAGAGGTCTACCTGATCAGGTTGCAGTCATACCTCTCTCTTTGTAGCATAACCTTAGCCTAAGCTGATAAATTTTGCTGTGCACTTTTCAGCACTCATATACAACATATCCCCAAAAAGAGAAACTACTGTTGAGCTCCTTAAGGAGCGATAAAATCAAAGTCTCCAAGAAAATGAATATTGTTTTGCTACTATTTGTTAAAACAAGTGATGACAGGAAGGAAACAGCTCAAAAGGATCAGTAAGCTATGGGAAAGCAGATCAGCAGAAAGGGAATCCAGCCTTTCTTTTCTGTTAAAAGTTTTACCTGTCCTTGTGAAGAGTCTGGAGTAGGACCGGCATTTTGTATTGAGCCTGGCTGATGTAGGCAGTCACTTGTGCCTTCAGAGAAGGCTCTGAATTTGCTCAGTTGAGCTTTAATTAGAGCATTCTGCTGTGTGAGCTCAGCTATCTGTCCCAGCAGATCACCACTTTGAAATAACTCTTCAGCTCTGCTGTTTTTTCCTGTATCACCTGGGCAGGACAGACTGATTTTCATGTGGGAACTCTCCAGGTCTTTGTCTGTGGCAGAAATCGGTTGCCTTTGAGAGATGAGAGAGTTTTCCTCAGCTGTGCTCTGTGTTCTCAGGGAGGAAGGTGAGCTCCTTTCCTTGCAGGGTTCTCTTTCGATGTTTTCAGGAGAGTGAGAAATGGCTGTAAAGACACAAAACAAGAAACAAAGGAACAGTAAGGAGAGAGATGCGATCTTTATCAGCAAAACTAACAGTGACTTTATTGCATCAGGGTAGTAATAATCAAACAGGAACTTGGAATTGTAACATGTAGCCTGAATGGTTTTATGTCACTCATCAAGATCACTGTATGCAAGAACCTGCTGCAAGAACTCACAAGGTTTAATATTTCCTATTGCAAATAGTCTTAAATTTACATGATTTAATTAGAGATTAAGATAGAAGTCAGAGGGAAGAAAAATAATTTTTAATTTCTTAGCTGAAAGATCAAATGTAACTTCTGAGATAGTCCCCCATTTTCCAATAAACTGTAGGTTCGTGTTTTAGTCCTGATATTTATACTGGGTTGTAAATAAAACTTTTAGGATAATAAAACAAAACAAGACTTTTGGCATAATAATAAACTAATTATGTACTCGGCCCCTCAGAAAGGAAGCACTCTAGACAGCAATAGTAGTGAAGCATTTTCTGTCGTCATCATTAGCAAACCAATAACACACCAAACTCATCACTAAATATGTTATTGCACTGTGAGCTCCTACATGTTAAGTCCAAGTTGAATTTTGTTCTCAAAACCAGATTTTCCATGCTTTGTACAGTAAGAAGCCCGTTCCTTTCCAAGCTTTAAGCTTTTGCCTCTTTAACACAGCATGACATTTACAAATTTACACGTAAACCTGGCTTATGAATATTTTTTTCAGGAAGAAACATTCTAGAAATTTAATGTTTGGTGAACAATTTAGCATGCTTGATGGTCTTAAAAGAGTAAATACATTTCTCACATAGCTGAATTATAGTGAAGTCTAGGAATACAGTTTTACATTTTTATTTCAAATGACAGACAAAATATGACAGTTCTCAAGGGGACTGAAGCCAGATGCTGTTCTTTGCTGAAAGCCACCTTTAGTTCACTTCCTCTTGATTTATTATGTGCCTTCTTGCAGCACAGGTGACCACCAAAAGCTTGAACTAGGCAATAAGCTTCCAGTTGTCCTGCCAACTACTCAAAGCAAAAATTCACTTTCAGGTGAATTTTCTGACTTGGAAGACTTAGAGTGCAACACACATGAAAGGGGGAAGAAAAATGGAGGAGGGAAGGCACAAAACCCCACTACTGTGCCTTAATCTGCCTCTCAAACCAGAGGGTTACAGGAGCCTAACACATTCAGTAAGATGTATGTGGTTACAGAGAGTTGCAGCAGGGAACAGCTAATTTTAGGAGTCACAAAGGGTCCTCCTTTCTACTCACTTCATAAAGTTTAAATGAGAAATACTTTCCATAATCACCCCAATGAACTTTCTTCCTCTCAACAACCAGAACTAAGCTACAGACCTGCAAAACTCCTGAGGCATATATATACTGGCACAAGACTGAGTTAATCTAATTATCTGGCACCACATAACTTCATCCAAAATTTCTTCAGCCACTTCCCGTGAAATGCAATGGAAACCTGGTCCCAGAGCTTTCAAGAAAAGCTCTGCTGGGAAGACTGGCTCAAAGCAAGAGTACGCAGCCTACAGACATCCTGGTTTGTCTGCAGCATGGGCTGCTGAAGCACTGGATTTCCCATCTACAGGGGTCCCACCATTAAAAGTGATGGTGCCTGATTACATCATCAACAGACAGAAATCTGAGACGATGTGCTGTATGTCACAGACAAAGGGCTACAGCAAATCATGCAGAAGTGACAATTAAAACTAATTCAAAATAAAAATGCCAGTCTGTATTGCCACTGACAGGACTGCAGACAGTAGACTGAAAACAGTAGAAGACAAAGTCTAAAGGAAATCTAGCAACAGGCACAGAAAGAAAAGAAACACATATTTGGCTGCAGAAGTAGGATATTCCAGCTACAGGGCCAATGTGTCTAAGCATACAGATTAAAAATATTCCATAGAAAATACATCTCCAAAGGTAGTGCAAGATTGCAATAGTAATAACACGCTACACAGACTCTCAAATCTACTACAAGCAGAGACTCACTGTGCTGGTGGGGAGATAATTCCTGACTGTCCTTCTGGCGAGGTGGTGATAACAGCACAGCTGGCTGGAAGATGTGAGCTGGCAAGCTTCTACCAGATCCCACACCACCCAGGGCACCTGGTCTCAGGGGAAACTTGAAAGGAAGTTCTTCCCGTGGGAATTCTGGCATATTTTCCCTGTTGCCTGCATCAATCCTGAGCTCAGAATAGTTCAAATCAGGTTTTTCTAAAGAAAAAGACAAAGCAAGGATAAATGTTAAGAAACAAACAAACAAACAAAAGGAAACAAAAACTAGTTTAACTGCAATAACAATACAGGGGGAAAAAAATCCATAACAACTCTTATGTTCAGGTATCTGAAAAGGCAGATTACAGTATGTTCCCCACACACTCCTAGCTTCTTTCTGATCCCCAGGTACAGACTCCTACTGGAGCATAACACAAACCTTTACTGGCCTTAAAAGCAAGAAGAGCTCTGACATGGAGCCTGACAATTTCAGGATACTAGCAAGAGGTTTGTTTGTAGCCCATGCAAGATACATCACTTGTGGGGAACAGGCATTTAAATGATGTACCTTTGGTAATATTGTCTTGAGGAGAACAGACCTACTCATTCTAATGCCTCTGTGTTATCAATTTGATGGCAACACAGATGGAGTAGAAGACAATTTGAAGCTTTTGAGTTCTCTGATGATGTTTTTATGACTTAATTTAAATCAGACATCTGTTCAGTAAAAAAATGAAGATATGTTTCTGTATTAAATTACAACTAGTTTGTATGTGTTGCCATCTATTTTAAATATACCAGAGAGGCACAAAATGAAAAGCATGAAGTCAACATTGTAGCTAGCTCTGACACCACAGTAATTCTAATATGCTTATATTCTCTGCTGCATCAGTGCTATCTTTGAATTCTCCCTTCATGATTGTATTCAGAACATTTGTTCCCAGAACACAAGTTAGTGGGAAGTTAAACAGAACATATCTGATTCCAAAATGCAAGAAACAAAAGGACCTTTCAAAGGCAGAGAGACAGAAGAGACTGACTACATAGAATATTGTTTCTGGTTTGTATTACTGAGATTTTAAGATTTAATTTCAACCTGCCACCCACTATTCATTGACCCTGGCAAGAAATGAGAAAGATCATCCTGCTCTGTTTCACTGTACAGAACTGCATTTCCAAAGTATCCTCCTCATATGCTTTTTACCACTATAATTTCCCCCCATATGGCTCCTCTCTCAGTAACTCTTCCCCTCTCTAGGAGAGTCCTACCTTAACTTAAACATGTTTTCTTTGCTAAAACTAGCTCTCTCAAATATTTTGTATCCAGTCAGATGACTTAATGGTACAAGAAATCTCCTTCTTGGGGAGGAGGAAGTATTTTTGTAACTTTAAGCAGCTTTCCCCTCAGGAAGTTTTCCTGAGAGAAGAAACCAATCAGGAAAGAAGATTTGGAAATTCTAGTTCTGCAGAACTGTTGAATAGGAAGGTTTAAGAGCTTGGGGTGACTGGGCAGTTGTTTCTGGTTAGTTGGGGTTTTTTTGTGTGTGCTCTGTTTTGGTTTGGTGTTTTTTTTATTGTTGTTTGTTTTTGAAGGGTACTTTTCTGATTGCTTGAGTTTTATATTGTGGGGCAGGGGCTTTTTGTTTGATTTTACAAAGCCTAGGTAAATCACAAAAAAAGGAATCTGACATGCTGCTTCATTCTGAGAACCACACAGAAACAGTCAGGAAGAGAGGTTTTGACCACAAAAATGTCCACAAACCCAATATTTAGCTAAAAAATAGAAATAGCTCCAAGGAATCTTGCGATTCACAAGGAATTACTGATCTTAATGGCAAAAACGATGCATTTAAGCAACTCAACGGGGAGAACACTTGCAAGAAAATTCCATTGTGAAAGACTGTAAGGTGAATCATGTTTGGTTTGATCACCAATGCTACTGGCTTAACTCAGCGCTTCTCTGTTATACATCATCCAACTGGTCACTAACCTCTGAAAAGGGTTACAAACAGCAAGAAACGAACTTCTGCGGTGTTAGTTAACAGGCCTCTGCAGTTGCCGTTTCTGGTCAGCAGCGACCTCCAGTGTCTTATGGCAGAACCTGTCTCATGCTGCCTGGCAGCCTCAGCAACAGAAAGGCAGGATCCTGATTCAGTTGGGTTTGGTTTGGTTTCTTTTTAAAGACCCTCAGAATATACCTACCTTTGTGAGCCATCTTAATGGGGGAAGGCTACTCCCTCCCCCTTGTATTTTATTAAAATATATTAAGGATAACTTAAAGCTCAAGCCCAGGTCTTGGCTAAAAGGTTCATCTTTAAGTCCTGATCCAGACAGAAAGATGACAGTGGGGATGGGTAACAGCCCATAATAGTGTTAAAAATAATCTGTAGCCAACTGCTTGTGCTCACAGTAGAATCCATGGCATATGAATTTCCAGAGTGAGATTCATGGTCACACAAGAGGTATTTATTCAAGTAGACATCTATTAAATACCTACTAATACCAAAATATTAGATTTTTCAATAAAAGGATTAACTAGCCACAACTCCTCATTTCATTCTTCAAGCATGCATGCACACACCTTGGCCATCCACTGTTCCACTGCTTGCAATTCCAGAATGGTTTGGACTTTGTTCTCTTCTAGGTTCTACCAAAGGGAGGCCTTCAAATGCTTGTGTTAGAGAGATCAGCTGTTCATCTGTTGCTGTCATGTACTGCTGAAGCTTCTTCTAAAGGAAGAAGGAAAAATAAAGAGAAATACAGAAATCTGTATTATAGCAACAAGAATTAGATTACACCACAGGCAGCTCTGAGAAGACATATGGTCTCTTCATACCACGACATGAAATCACAGGGTCCCAGTGAGGTATTAAATATTGGCGTCTCCACATTTCTCATTTATTTTCTCTCCTGCCTTAAAGAAATTGTTTATTTTTCTCTTATGCTAACTTCTCACCCCACTTCTCTCCAAGACAGCTTTATTGCTTCATTTGCAAATGTAACCACTGAACAAATCTGTCTCCTTTGCAAACTAGATAAAAGAAAAAATGTAGTATTTTATCCAGTCTACTCTGTTGCTCCAGCAGTATTAACAGTATAGACATGCAGAAGCATATGCTTAAACCTTTAGACTGGTAAAACTCAGCTTAATGAAACTACCATTTTCTCAGGCTTTAAAGATATATATCATACAGGAAGGTAAAATGCTGACTTTCAAAACATTATTCTCCTCTTCCTACAGCTGCTATTATCATTCTCAGACCCCTCATTCAATTCTATAATTTTCTTCCTGTTTACTGTTAAAATCTCCTGACTAGATGACAGTGTATCTCAGTGCACATTTGCAACACTACTCAGTATTCTAAGAAAACATCCTCAGGTGGATGAGGGCTCAGTACCTGCATAGCAGTGCTTTCTTCTCTCACTAGAAGTATTTCTGCAGTCAGAGCATCAATCAGTTCTCTATGTTCATTCAACATCTGCTCATGGTGCTGTCTCATCGCCTCTTTCTCACGCAGCTGCACTTCACTCTAAAGAGGAAGAAAAAGTAAAAAAACTACCATAAACAATCCAGATTCGTATTTGGAAACAGGAAGGGGATCACATAATGTAATACTGTAACAGCAGTTCCCCATTTTTGCTAAACTGACCTTATTACTTTCATGACAAAACCCATTTTTCATGGCTTGAGAACTGTCACAGAGTTTACTGTTCCTTCTTTGTTGCTCCAGAACACGCGTTAGGGTTAACACCTGTATATAGCCATTCCTACCTTCAGATAGGATTTGGTCTGCTATAACCTGAAAGAATTTTTAGCCCATCGCCTGGCATGTCCCTAATCTCATCAGCTTTGTTTGACATTGATATGCAGAAGCAGTGACAGAGAACAGAGTAACACAGATTAATGCAGTATATGCATACTCTAACTTTCTGCCTTGTGAACCTGGCAAAGAATCAGCATTCTTAGTAGAACGGGGAAAGAAAATAACTCTAACATTTTGCAGATGACATTGAAATTCATTTAGGAATCAAGTCAGGTTTATTCACTTTCCCTTTAAGAATTTTGTACAGGCAAACATTTCAGAAGTTTCTTTTTCCCCTTCTCTCTAGCTCTTCTGCACTCACTAGCTGCTTCTTGTAGGAGTTGATTTTTTCATCTCTTATCAATACA
The DNA here is from genome assembly GCA_013389865.1 of Piaya cayana. NCBI lineage: Eukaryota > Metazoa > Chordata > Aves > Cuculiformes > Coccyzidae > Piaya > Piaya cayana. The sequence continues at coordinate 104,111 of WAAB01011581.1, read as the reverse complement.
ACTTTCAAGAATGATTCAGTAATTCCAAGTTCTCCTTCCTACTTTTTTTGAGAATAAATCAAGCAACATCTTTGATGGTAGTTCTGCATTCAGCTTTTCTGCAGCAACACTAGAAAATATATTTTTCTCCCCAGAAGAACGAAATCTTTCTAGAAACTTCCAAACCTCTTGAGGCTCGGTTGTTTACCTGAAAACAGAGGCTTTTTAAAGTATCTGCTGCAAACTTACTTCTTGAAATGCATGGTCGGCTTTAATTCAGGCATTGGAGCTTTGCTAACTCTCCTGGCTAGGTGAAACAAATGATGAACACAAGCACCTGATTTATTCCTAGCATCCCAGGGACCAAGCTTTCAGAAATATTCAGACAAGCCGCGCTGCTTCCTGGTGAATTCTCAAATTCTAATTGTAATTAAAGCTCCATGAAAAAGGGGCAAGCCAGTGAAAATTAAGGATGCACACTATCTTGAGCAACTCTGATTAATCCCATTTTGCAGCCTGAGTGACCTACACATTAATTTAGATACTACATCTAAAAAAAGTTGTACACAATTCTGCAAGCAACGATCAACTCCTATAAGGAAGAAATTGTAACACTTCTATCAAAGTATTAACAACATCGTAACGATGCTCAGTAAAAACTGGGAACACAAGTAAGAGTCAGCATATATCCTTCAAAATAAGTAGTCTCCTTAAACACTCGGACTCCTTGGCCTTCTGTCTGAATAGGATGAAAGTTCTTCTGATACACTGAATATCACATTCATAAAGAGAAAGAGGCAACTACGAGGAAAAGGTGACAAAGAAAATCTGGAGTACTTTTGGAGGAAATCCAAGAGACAAGAACAACCACTTTCTGTGGAACAGAAATGAAAGACAACCCAAATAAGGTTAGAAATGAAATTATAACATGAATTTGGTGCTATTAATTTGAGGTTTTCACAATAAATTGAAAACATTCTATTGGAAGACCCGAAGATCCTTCCCTGTAACTGCAAAAGAAGTAAATTTAATACCTTGCTTTGGTACTACAATTTTAACAAAGAACAAACATTCTTAACTTCTTTTTAAACATAAATTGCCCTCAGACAAAGCCCATCTTCTGGTCACAGAATTGCAGGGGTTGGAAGAGAACACCCAGTCCTGCTAAATGAGGCTCATTTACAGCAGGTTGCACAGCAATATGTCCATGCAGGTTTTGAATATCTCCAGAGAAGGAGGCACCACAATCTCTCCGGGCAGCCTGTTCTGACGGCAGTGGCTTTTCACTCTTCAACTGATAACTTAACATTTCCCTCCAAGGCAGGTCTTAATCAAAGAAGAATTTGCTTCCATATAGATTAAATTTAGGGTAATACAAGGAATAAATTGTTATACATCCAGACAGAAAAAAAAAATAATAAAGTGGTTTGGGTCTTTTTCTCCCAACTGTTAAACACTATGAAGAGGAACTAAAGCAGGACAGTTCCACATTCATCAGGAATTCACTGCATTTGCTATGAAACAGAGCACTGGGAGTTAGATAATGTATTCTGCTGCATGTATTAAGAGTGCAGGAACTGCCATAATCTGGTTTAATTTCACACAGGGCTATAAGCCACTGCTATATCTTGAGTAGCTTTGGGTTAGAGACGAAATAAAAAACACTTTATTTTTTCTTTTTTAAAAAGGAGTTCTACACAGCTTACAGCTTGTCTTCCTTAGGGAATTCCATTGATCCCCACCTGTGCACTGCTATAGTGACCACTTCAGGTCATTATTGCTTAAGGTGAAGTTGCTGGTATGGATGGAAAAAGAGAGCTCAGGAATCCTTAGAAGAAAACTGGGGATTTGGGTTCACTGCTCTAAGAATAATAATATTCCCTTTGGGAGTTAAAGAAGAAAATTAATTTCTAAACAAGGTTGTGGTTAATACCCTGCCAACAAGACTGAACATATTTAAATCACAAATGTAAAACAATTTTAACTGGTATTTTCTGCTAAACTCACTGAGACTCTCACTGCAGTCAAGCCCTCCTTTTTCACTGGGGATACCTGTTTCTAGCAAATTCTAAGTTTCAACTCCAGATTGCATGCAATCCAAATAATAAGCAATGGTAATCAGACTTCAAAGTAAACTGGTCAGAGGCCAGGAAAGACCAAAGTTCTCATCTGTAAAGTAACTTTATACCTATTTTCATTCACTCTACCAAAGCAATTCAAAGTCTTCTCACCTCTCTGAGGTAGCGCATCAAACGACAGAGAGCGTTTACCAGTGACAAAGTAAACCCAGTGAGGCCTTCACTTCTTTCAGTTTTTTGAACCTCACGACCTGTACATCGCTCATACTCCTCCAATTCACGCTCCACGTCATGTATCATGCGGTTGAGAATGTCTAGGCCAGACCTGTTGTCCCTCTGAAGGTCAATGGGGATTGAATTGCCTGGAGAATCACTTCTTCCCTGTCTCACAGAGTTCTTCATAGCTTGTTTTCTTTTCACTGAGGGGAAAAAAAAGTGTCATTGGAATTTCAGCTTGTATAGAAAGCTTTGCAATACCAGTGAAATTATATTGTTTATTGAAGTAAATCAACATAGAGGCCCTTTTTGCCCTGAGTTGAAATGGATCACCAAAGAACGCCCTTAGTCATTCCAGTTATGTTCAGATCATCAAACCCCATTTTCTGCCACCACACTAGAACCCCTCAGGTATGACTATTTGGTATTTTTACCTTAGATACCTATTTATACATCCCTCCTTCTAAATTAAAAAGCATGGAAACAGTTTGCCAGTGAAAAATACCAGCTGCTTTCAGGTCTCAGATTTACTGAGCAACTCTTCTACAAGAATCTTCTCATGTTACGGTTTGTATCCGGTGTCAGTCAGGCAGAATATGGGGACTGAAATGCATGCTAAGTCTGTGCAGCACAGAACAGACACGTGCATCGGAAATAGAAAAGGCCTGTATAGGAAAGAGCTCCATGGCTAGCAGGATTAATGCCTAGCATCGAAGAGCCATATTTATGGTTCCTAGATTCCTATGGACTTTGTTTTGTCAATGACCATGAAGAATACAGGGGAATACACTACACAAGTGGCTGTGGAATGTCTGTAGAGATACTCAAGACTCAGATGGACAAGGTCCCTTCCAAATCAAAGTTTAGGGTTAGACCTGTGATGACTTCTGAAGATGTCTTTCAACCTACGTTTTCTTATGATATTAAGGATGTTGGTCAAAGGGAGGTATGCTATTTTTAAAAGTACTAAACTTGTTACTGTAATTTGCTTTTGTTTCCTTGAGTTCGGGTTCAGCACTTGTCTCACAGTATCAGTGGCATCTACAGTCTCTTCATTGTCATCATTCTGAAGCCTTGAATGGATTCTCTTGATTACACTGGTAGCATTGAGGGCTGATTTAAACACAAAACAAAAAAAAAGCACACATGAAATATTTCAGGTATGTTCTTAACAGTAATGTGTTAAAAAGTAATTTCATTAGAAGAGCTGGTTTTTTAGTCTGGAAATTCACATCAGTCAAATTAACATGTTTCTGTCTTTCATCCCCACTTAGGAAAAGAATTCCAGCCAGGATCCTATGAAAAGCCTAACAACCCTTGAGAGGCTGTGATTTTGCCAAATCTAACCTGACTGATCCAATGATGGAGAAACAGTTGCTGGAGTCAAAGGCACATTTGATTCCTGTGATAAGGTAGCTTTTCTCATATCCTTTTCAGCCCACAACTGAGAATTGACATGGGAATTTTCTTCTCTCAAAAATCGAAGCAGCCTACATTCAAAAGAAGCATAACAGTGAGTTCTAATAGGATGATAGCGTGATTCTAGATTACCTGTAGAGTCTAGAAAGAGCTTTTTAAAATATATGTAACTGCTCAGGCCAGTTCCCTGCTCGCATTCATTCCTAGTCTGAAAGTCACAACAAGGAACTTCCCCAGAATTATGAAATCAGGAAAGTAGGAGGAGAGGTGAAACAGAAAAAGTAACTTAACTATACCCATGCAACATCTTTTACCTCTGTCTATTTCCAGTATTCAGAAGGTGGAAACCTGAATAGATATATTTGTACTGACCTGTCAGAACTGGATTTGCTGGATTTGAAAATTGGAGTGTCATGTTGTCCATTTTCTGACTGACAATCTGATAATGCTTCCTCTTCTACTTCATTGACAGCCTTTCCAGGAGACAACAAAAAAAAAAGGGGGCTTCAGAGCAATTTCAGTCTGTCTTTAGGAAGAAGTTAGAGAGAAATTTTCTGAGATCTATTCAAGAAAAAAAATCAAACCCACTTGTTTCAGTCTCTACCTCCAAAACAACATTTAAAAAAGAAAGAAAATCACATCCCGCTGTGGGAAGAGGTTTTGAGGGGCTTAACTACCTAAGAAACACCAATACTGACAATTGCCTCTGAAAACAACACAGAAAGCAATACATTTATTATCCAATACTTTATCTGGATAATTTATATTAAATAAGATCATATGCACTGTAGGATAAAAAAGTTTTAAAGAACACACCAAAAACAAATCCAGAGATAGAGCAGAAGATGGGAAAAGCCACATAATTATAACATTTCTAAAAATTCAGCCATTTGACATTACAAGCTAAACAACCTTGCAATGAGGTCTGCAAAACTGCATTTACGTTCTATATGTAAAATGGAGCCAGAACAAAATGCAATCCTACATACCACACTCATAGTAAAACTCGAGCAATCAATCTGGGAATAAGGGTTCCTCAAACAAGCAGGTATCTGCACTTCTGGGCAGGCTTCACCAGCCTTTAACTATGATTTTTGTAGACACATAAAGAAAATAAAATCTCGTGGAAGCTAAACAGGCAACTGTTAGTACACGCATCTGAATAATTTAAGCCTATCCTGCAGCATGCATCCAGTGATACAGCTTATAAAGATGCTACAGTTAACTCTTCATGTTTATGAGAGGTGGCTGAGAGACTGGGATTGTTTAACCTGGAGAAAAGGAGGCTGAGGGGAGACCCTATTAGCCTCTAAAACTGCCTGAAAGGAGGTAGTAGCGAGGTGGGTGCTGGTCTCTTCTCCCATGTAACAAGTGATAGAAAATGGCCAGAGGAAGTTCATATTAGACATCAGGAAAAATCTCTTCACCAAAATGCTTCTCAGGCACTGGAAGAGGCTGCTCAGGGAGGTGGTTGAGTCACCATTGCTGGAGGTGTATAAATGTTAGGCAGACAATGTGCTCAAGGATATACCTTAGTAGTGGACAGGTATAGTTGGACTTGATGATCTCCAAGGTCTTTTCCAACCAAATGATCTTATGATTCTATAATTCATATTAAAAAACTCCTAAACAATTACTGCATCAAAACACACGACAGAGCAGTACTGCAACTTGAATTGGAGGTATGTGTGCAAAATAGTAGGGAAAAGGGTTAAAGAACCATGAGAACATGACACCATCACTTTTACTCCCACAGCCCTTGTGGTCTTCGTCAGTGAGCTGCCTTCCAGGAGCATTATATGCCCGTTCTCAAACCACAGTGAGCACTCCTGGTACCACTCATGTTATGAAAAGTAAACAGAACACAAAAGCAACCTAAATGAAATTTTAAATAAATTTAAGCAATTTAAAAATATTTTAGACAAATTAAATGATTGTAAAAGCATGTGAAGTATTAAACGTTAAACATGTAGGACTAAGCAATGCTGCTGAGTTATCCAGAGTACATTTACATATAAGTTATTAGAAGTGAATTGAAGCCCATCTGTCTATGTCCCCATATACGAAGACATAATTAGATAATCAGAGGCATATTTTGATACGTAGCAATTCATTAAGTGACATAAGAGCTGTTTTCTTATTTTAGAATTACTTTGATCTCTTGCTGATAATTCCAAAATTTAAGAGAGCATGCTAACATGAGAGAGCTTCTAAGAGACATGAGAACTTTCTCATATTCAAAGGTTAAGTAATAAAAAAATCATGATTCCCAGAGTCTCACAAACTAGCCTCTATTTAACACCATTTTCTATGCATGTTATCAATGTGGTGTACAATACACAGGCAGGTGTAGGTCTGCTTCGAAACTCAACCTTTGAATATTCTTATTTTATGCAAACGAAAAAGCCACAAGACACGCACGGAACAGAACATACATTACCTGGGAATCCATGATGGATTCACTAAGGATGGAAAGCTGAGTGGAAGGATCACATTTTTGTACAATGGGTCCTTGAGATGATTCTAGGTCACAGTTAGGAGCCATTGTCACATTAGGGAAACCTAAAGGAATCAGACAAAACAGGGAAGAACACAGAGGACTCGGTCTGTACTATGTGACAGGACTTTGTACCAAAAAGTAAACTTCCACACTTCACACAAAAAGGGTCACAGCGATGTACATCACTTTAAATAGCTGCCAAAGGCCAACCATAGGCTTTTGTCCTTCTCACCTGTGTAAACAAACTTGTGCAGAAGCAGCATGCAAGATGAAACAGTATTTATAAGCAAAAGAGAATGTTAGCCTACAGAAAAAAGAACCAAAGCTTAACATTTNTTTTTTGACTCAAACCTTTACACCTGCCTTCCACCAGAGTAAGGACCCACAAGTAAGGACCCACAAACCAGGAGAAGAAATGGAAAAGCCTTGTTCACAAATTGGCAATCAATATTCAACAATATTCAAGTGCAAAGCAGTCAACCCACGTAGCAATGAGAATCAGAACTACTAAAGTGGCTTGAACTGGTGCTTTGTATAGGCTAGTAACGGGGCTGTGGAAATTGGGAGTGTGAGGCATTTCACAGTAAGTGATCCAAAATTCCACAAGGGGCCAACACAGTACAAAAACCAGCCAGAGCTTGCTCCCCGTTGCCATGGGAGGCATCATCATCAGCTGTGCTCTCCCATCATCCAATGGGAACAAGATCAATTGTGCCATGTTAGCGATGAGATGAAGACAGTTAAATTGAATATTTTGCAAAGCAAGACTATAAAAAACAAGGAGATAAGCTTAAATATGTGTACTACCACATATAAACGTGACGGTCTACCTGTTCGTGTGCGAGGACCATCCCCAAGCAAGTCTTTTGCCACAGCCATAACCTGATCAGATCGTTCCAATACATCTTGCAAATGGTATTCATCAGACAGAATCTGAAAGCATAACGTATAAGGAAATAGTTCATGCTGAGCAGACTAATTTTTCCTGTTTTTTGATATTGTTCTTCTATACAGTTAGAAAGAGAACAGCCAACAAGACAGTCTTTACAAAGTTGGTACTGTGCAATTAGATCCTAATTAAGACAGATCAGAAAATTATATTTCATTCTAAGTGACTAGAATTTACCTCGTTTTTCTGAAAAATGAAAGTGATTACTTCTGGAGCCCCTATCAGCACTGACTCTTTCTCTTCAGAACAAATCCCCTCACTCCCTTCTCCTCCCAGCTTGATACAAACAAGAAGCTGGGTGTTTAAGACATGCTCATCAAAACAAAGATGTATATCTGGTGATTTAAAAACAAAGTATCATATGCATCCTCAAGTAAATTGATCTCAATGTAGTTGAGTCAAAGAACACTTATGTACATCTGACAGACATACAAAAACTATTTTATTAGATCCAAACCAATTCAGGCAGACTTGTTTCATTCAACCTTGACTATTACAAATCCTGCCTAAAAACGAAGCTACCTACTGCCACAGAAGTTTCATCACATCTAAACATATCTGAATACATCTGGCACTAGAAGACTTTTGGGGAATCTCCACACGTTTCTCACAAGGCACAGCTTCTTTATTCTAGGTATCTGAAGTCCATGACAGGCACCACAACAGATGCCTCCTAAGGAGGGAGGTCTTGGAGAGCAAAGCGAGAGGCATTCCGCTACTGTGAGCCAAAGAGTGCTGACTGGTGATATGGCTTCATGGGCAGAATGCAGTTCAAAACTCCTCACCAACTTGTTTTCATTCAGCTGGAAATGGCAAATTAGTAAAATCATAACCCACAACCTGGGAAGAAGGTAGTTACTCTGTAAACATCCAAGAGTAGACCAGATATTTCCATGTATATTCTGGTGCTGGTTCCTGCACTTCATTCAGAAGAACCTCATCCAGTGCTCTGTGCTTGGGTGAAGGGCAGCTGGAAAGCTGCCTGGCAAAGAAGGACCTGGAGGTGTGAGTTGATGGTTGGCTGAACATGAGCCAGCAGTGTGCCCAGGTGGCCAAGAAGTCCAACAGCAGCCTCGTTTGTATCAGAAATGGTGTGGCCAGCAAGAGTGGGAAAGTGATCATCCTCCTGTACTCAGCACTGGTGAGGCTGCACCTTAAATCCTGTGTTCAGTTTTGGGCCCCTCACTACAAAAAAGACATGGAGGTGGTAATGTACATCCAAAGAGCTACAAAACCAGTGAAGGGGTTGGAGCACAAGTCCTGTGAGGTGGGCTGAGGGAACTGGGGCTGAGAGGAGACCTTATCACTCACTACAACTGCCTGAAAGGAGATTGCAGTGAGGTGGGTGCTGGTCTCTTCTCCCAGGTAACAAGTGAGAAAAAATTACCTCAAGTTGTGCCAGGAGGGGTTTAGATTGGATATTAGGAAAAGTTTCTTTACTGTAAGAATGATGAAGCATTGGAACAGGGTTCCCAGGGGAGTGGTGGAGTCTCCATCCCTGGAGGTGTTCAAAAAATGTAGGCATGGTGGCACTGGGCTGACAGTTGGACTGGATGATCTTAGAGGTCTTTCAAATCTTAATGATTCTATGACCACCACTTCATCGTCGTTAGTCAAATTTAGCCAGCGATGCAAGAAATCTAGAAGACCTCACAGAAAAGACAGTCTCACGTATGACCTCCTGCTCAAAATTTAAGAACGCACTAACAATTTTTGCTGTGCTCCTGGCCCCAGAATCATAAGATGGACTGATTTCCACCTGTTGCAGAGTGCTATAAGCCGTTACCTTCACAGAGTTTCTTTCAGCATCCATTGATAAGCTTGCTGGTGTATATTCGGCAACATTCATGAAAGTCTAGGCAGTGGCATTTTACCTGTTTCCCCTCCATCCTCCATTTTACTATGCTTTGTTATGTCAAGAGTTCCCCCATATAAGTAGTTTCCATGTATTTCTAGTCTTTAGAGCCTGAATTACACTGTGAGATATTACACTTCTCCTCATAACCAATTTGGCAAACTAATGAATACTCACTTCTCAATCATCTCACATACCTGCTTTTGCAAATCACTATTCAGTTTTCACACTGGATAATAACTAAATCTAGTCTTTCTATTTAGCCATCTCATGTCAAAAACAGTGAAGGTTTTTAAATTGCTGATCTGAAGAACTACGGGGGGACATGAAGTTTACCTGTCCCAAAATATGATTCCTTCCCCTAATGCAATTAAAACTAAAGTGATATGTTTATTCAGACAAAAAAATTAACTTGTTTCCATGCTCCCTACTAGATCTCTTCCAGCATCAGCATGTTGCTAAGTTTCATCCTCCTACTGAATGTTAGGAACATTCTAAAGTATTGCTCCCAAGGTAGTAATCTTGCTCACACTTGCTTGTGATCAGCAGAAAACAGTGTGATATTGGTTTCCAACCTCTCTGGGACCACTTACACACCCTTGACAAATTCACCAAGTGCTGTACCTTGTCCCAGTTTACTATTACCTATGAATTTTATTAAAATTCGTCTTCCCTCCTGTTTCAGATTTTTACTACAGATAATTAAACAGGACTAATCCTTCTCATCATGATAACCCACTCACCACCTACCTGTCAATGCAATAAATTAACTTTATTTTAAAAATAAGCTATTATAGGACCAATCAGTGTCATACCAACACATTCACAATCCACAGTTACAGAGATGAACTCATATTACTTTCTCATTCATATTTTTAGGCAGAAAAATCCCCAGAACATTAAAACGTTGCTCATCCATTTAATGAATTTTGCTCTCTTTCTCTTCAACAAACAGCTACAAGAAATCCATGCTGGTAGCAGTACCTTCCTAGTTTTTGCCTCTGAGTCTTCTGAAGTTGAGAAGGATTCAAGTAGCTTAGGAAGCTACATACTCACAGCAGTAAATAAGGAAAAAAAGATCACCCAGATAAGAGAGACAAGGAGACAACACATAGTGGTTGTATTGTACTGGCAGACACAGACTGAATAGTCTCCTCAGTTACTCTGAACAACAGAACCTAGCAATTAACAAGATTTAACCCAAGGGCAGGTGAAAATGGTGACTCTCCTCCTTCTATTTTCTTCTATTCTACATGCAAGAAGATGCCAGTGTTCAAACAACAACAGCCAGATGGGTTTTATCTTGCCTAGCATGATCTTTTGCCCTCCCATCTGGTAGCCTCTTTTCCCTGATTCAGAAGTAGACACAGACTATGTTGAATAAAGTATTCTCTGAAATATGAAACAGAAAGCCATTAAGGAGGAACTCAAATTTGTGCATTGTCATGGCCAATGGCAATAAATACAGAAGATTATGNCTTCAACAAACAGCTACAAGAAATCCATGCTGGTAGCAGTACCTTCCTAGTTTTTGCCTCTGAGTCTTCTGAAGTTGAGAAGGATTCAAGTAGCTTAGGAAGCTACATACTCACAGCAGTAAATAAGGAAAAAAAGATCACCCAGATAAGAGAGACAAGGAGACAACACATAGTGGTTGTATTGTACTGGCAGACACAGACTGAATAGTCTCCTCAGTTACTCTGAACAACAGAACCTAGCAATTAACAAGATTTAACCCAAGGGCAGGTGAAAATGGTGACTCTCCTCCTTCTATTTTCTTCTATTCTACATGCAAGAAGATGCCAGTGTTCAAACAACAACAGCCAGATGGGTTTTATCTTGCCTAGCATCATCTTTTGCCCTCCCATCTGGTAGCCTCTTTTCCCTGATTCAGAAGTAGACACAGGCTATGTTGAATAAAGTACTCTCTGAAATATGAATCAGAAAGCCATTCAGGAGGAACTCAAACTTGTGCATTGTCATGACCAATGGCAACAAATACAGAATATTATTTCCTAAGCATGAGTTTCACATCTGCAAAATTGCAGTCACACAATAGGTAGTCCAGGCAAATCTTAGAGCAGGTAGTCTAATCTACTTATGTGCTACATAATTTCTGTGTGGAAGCCTTACTGAAGCTACCCTGCTATTACAGTAATGAAATTTGTATTTAAGTCCACAACTTTTTTGAACACTCTATTAAAATGCACTTGAAAGAAAAGTGTGAAAGTAACAAAAGTAAAAATTTAAGTTTGAAGCTTGATTAGCATGATATCTTTCACACAAAAATCCTATTAGAAACATCATCCAGAAACAGATGTCTAATAGGAAACTAGAAGGTGATCTTTGATTTGTTTCTGTCAATGTTTGTTCTCAGAGATTAGAGACTTCTGAAAATTCACAAAAGACGAAAGAGAGGTCTGTGGTGGTGTTGGAGACTGGACTGGTCTAGCCTTCTTAGTGCCAAAAGCAGTGAGTAGTGAAGCTAGAAAGACATGCTTATCTTGCAAAGTAGCTGTGGTGGGTTGTGGTCTAACACTCAGTCAACTCGGTGATGCTTGGGCTGAGGTACAGGTCTCACAGCTAGATGCTGCTGCTGCAAAATTGGAAATATCCCAGTCCTTTTGTACCAAACTCCTGATATGGAGGGGCGTGCTGAGCTGCCAGATCCTTCCTGCTGGTGATGACACACCAAACCTTGCTAAGGGCCAGCTGGCACCCAATAACTGACTCGGTTTCACATTGCCAAGAGTATAAATTTGGCATATAGAATCCTCCATTTCAAGGACAGGAACTCCCAACTACAGGATGTGTCAATGAGCTTGACTACCATCCTCCTCCCCAAACAGGGACACCTCTTTGGTAAGACTTGCACCTCTGACTGTGTCTGTTGTTGCCTGGGAACATGTTGTTCACTAAGGCACTGAATCAAAGCTAGCTTTTGCTGTAAGTGTATTCATCAACAGCAATTCCACATCTGTTTTATCTGTCACTAATTTCAACTTGGCAAAACTGCTTCAGTGGAAGTTCTTGGGAGGGCTCCGACAGGCAAACATTGACTCTGTTAAGTGGCTGCTCATAGAACACTTAGGCATAAACCATTTACCATGTTTAAGACAAAGACTGGATGCTATATTCCCCCTGGATGCACCTAGGCTCCCCTCTGGCAAGGAGTTTAGAAAGCAACAGAGTCCTTTCCAAACCTTATGACTTAAGGGGAGGGCCTCCCTCCTGCCATGCATCCAACTCATACTCTTAATGTAACAGATGGTTAATCCACTGCACATTTACAGGATAACTAAGCCATCCTTCTTTTAACTGCTAGGCAAATATCGTTCACCATCACCAACAATTCTCAGTCTGTCCAAGTGCTGATGACGTCTGAAAGCTAACGACTGTTTCAAGATCAGTTTTCATAACATATGGCAAGAAGTAGCCCACCATGTGAAACAAAAGAATGTCTATCACTGAAATCCATTTCAGACAGTGACAGCTACTCTCTACTGTCTCTATTAGCTAAGCATAGGTTGGTTGCTACATTTCAATATTCAAAACCAAATTAAACAATACTAGTATTTGCAGTCAGAGCTCTTCAGAATGCCTATGGAACAAGCATTTCAATACCCAGATGACAAGCTTATCAGCTAGTAGCCAAAGCTCCTCAACCTTTGTCGTGCCAATTTTCCTTCCAGACAAGCTCTTCCTGAACGACTTCTTCCCTGACTCTTTCAGCCCCTATGACTCTGCATTTTCAATTTTTAAATAAGAAACGGCAGATAAGGATATCCCTCCCAGAAAGAGAAATGTTCACATTTCCAGTAAATGAAAGTATACTAAAAAGAAGGAGGAAAAGGCAAGATAGCTATAAGAACACAAAGAATACACATACTTTTCACAACACAGTTTAACTCTGCGAACAGTTCCCATTCGGATGCAAAGAGGTCTGCAGAATTACAGAGGGCATAGCCAGGCAAAGAGGATCAGATGTGTAACTGCATAGGATCAGTTAATGTATTAGACAGCCTTTTCCAATTATCACATGTACACAGTACATAGAGGCAGGAGAGTGTACACAAATATAAAATCAAGTTACCCAACAAGAGGGGCAAATGCTGACCTATGTGTGAGTGCGGTTTTTCCACTACTGCTGGAAATCACCTGCTGCAGATTGAAAGCACACATTTAGTTCTCACCTCACGCATCAGAGCCAATTTCCTTTTCTCCAAGTAATCAGCAGTCAGTTGTTTTTGCTTCTTCCATTTTCTTTTCAGTGCTTTCTCTTGCAGTTCCAGATGCACTAGTGCTTTGTTTTTTGATTTATGTATTTCATGGCGACGCAGCTATGTAAATATGAAAGAGACTATTTCAAAATCAAGGGACAATCTAAAGCAAAAACTGCAGGGTAATGCTAACAAGCTCTTCTTGATTTTATCATTCATGCTCTGAATACTATTTATGTTAACTTCATGGTAGTACCAATAACAGCCTCAAACATCCAGAAGTGTAAAATGCCTTCAGTACCAGCCAAATTTAATGTAGTTCCAAAGGAGAATGGGGAAAGTCTCACAGTTTCCATCTGCCCTACACCACTGACACAGCAAGAGTAGTCTCAGCTGTAAAGGCAAGGGGAAAAAGTGCTGCTACCTATAATATGCATTAAAAGATTTAACATCAGAGATATTCTCACTCTTCTTCTAACAGTGAGAGATATATATCCAATTTGAATACAAATTAAATAAATTAAACGTGTGAGGTGCTAGCTAAATTGTCTGGAAGCTGTTGAGCCAATCATTTATAGAATCAAGCCTCTCTCTGCTGTTGTGCCCATCTGTCCCGAATAACCTGTCAAAACTTATAAGCAACAATAGCTCATGCTGCCTATTCCATCCTGGTAATCAATGCTGAAAAGGCAAATGAAACTGTGTTCACATACTTCGTAATGAACAGGCCATTCAGAATAAACAAATTATGTTGAATTGCTTAAATGAAAACTGAGCATGCTCAGAATTACAGATTCCTAAAATAAAGCAGGTATTTCAGTCCTCCTAGCAGAAACAAGCTTTAACTTCGACTAACCCACTAAGTTTTTATATAGTTAGGGTTTTATGGTGGTATACAGTTTATTGAAATAAAAAAGATACAGCTACTGCTTCCCAATGGAAACAGAAACACACCAACTGCCAGAGCTGGGGGTGCCTGGTACCATAAACAAAGACCTAATGCTAAAGAACCAATATTTTCAGAAACTTAAAAGAGGGAGATTTAAACATTTGTAGAAAACATGCCCATAAGTATGGTAAACACTTATCTTGGATAAACAGCTAAATCTCCCTGCTACAGGAAAGGAGCAGTGATCGCTATTAAACTTACAATATCTTCAGGAGTTGCACGGTGGATTGTCAAATCATGGACGGTACTCTGTAAACAGCAACCACAGAACACATCAAAAGGCAGAACTAATTACAAACTGCATTTTTTCCAAGTTTCATTTTAAAACCCCTCTAAATTTGGGCCCTTCATTACAAGAAGGACATTGAGGCAGTGGAGTATGTCCAGAGAAGAGCAAGGAAGCTGGTAAAGGATCATAAGTCTTGGGAGGAGCAGCTGAAGTAACTGGAGATGAGGAGGCTGAGGGGAGACCTTATTGCTGTCTACAGCTACCTGAAAAGAGGTTGTAGCAAGGCAAGTGCTAGTCTCTTCTCACAAGTAACAAGCAACAGAAGAAGAAATGGCCTTAAATTGTGCCTGGGAGATTTAGATTGGACGTCAGGAAAAATGTCCTCACTGAAAGGGTTATCAGGCATTGGAACAGGCTGCCCAGGGATGTGGATGTCACTACGCCTGTAAGTGTTTAAGAGATGGGTAGGCGAGGTGCCCAGGGATCTGGTTTAGCAGTGGGCAGATGTGGAGGAATGGTTACATCAGCAAGGCCATAGCTGGCTGGAATATGGAACAACTAATCAATAGCTTCTCTAAATAGCTTCCCAGAGCTTCCCTAAATAGCTTCCCTGTGTAAGCAAGCTTGTACAATAGCTTCCCTGTGTAATAAGGCTGTACCTTGTCATATGTAGTGAAACATTGTAACGAGTAGAAGAACAAGATGCCTTAGAAGCATTTTAGTATGCCAAGACACCATGGGAAACAAGAGATAGTGTACCTGCTAGTGCCTGGGAAAGTTAGCGATTTAGCTACAGTCATAACCGCAAGTAGAAGAACTATGTAATGGACTATGAAATCATAATTAGCCAGTGAGAAGTGTGATGCTCTGTAAACACCTTCGCTTTGTTAGAAAACTATATAACTCTACTGAACCTGCTAATGAATCGGAGCTTGTTTGTCAATCATATTGATTGTGTGAGCTTCCCCCCTCCGCGACAGGCAGATATGGTTGGACTCGACCTCAGAGGTCTTTACAAACCAAAGGACTCTATAATTCTAAATTACAATACAATTACCTTAAACCTATGCAACAGGGCATTTTAAGCATCCCACCCTCAGAGAGGCAGGCAAATCAGCAAAAGTGGTATCCCCACCAAGGCTGTGCACGCTCTCCAGTCTGAAGAATGGAGTGCCAGCTGGGAGGCCTAACCTCAACCAGCATCAAGGAAGCAAGAGGTCTTGTCCATGCTACACAGATGCAACTCCCTGCCACACTGTCCCCATCCCCAACACAGCGTCCCCTTCCCTGGCTTCCTGCCCCCTCATCAACATGGTGTCCCCTTCCCTAACATGGTGTCCCCCGACATTCTGTACCCTTGTTGACACAGCATCCCCTTCCCCAACACAGTATCTTGCCTCCCTGACACAGTGTTGCTCCTCCCTGAGTCCCTGTCCCCCTCCCTGACACAGCATCCCCTTTCCTGACACCTAGTCCCCTTCCTGACACAGTACCCCCCTTTACTTGCCCTCTCCACCTGTAGGTGGAAGGAAGAGAAGAAATGGCCTCAAGTATCACCAGGGTAGGTTCAGATTGGATATTAGCAAAAATCTCCTCACTGAAAGGGTTTTCTGGCACTGGCAGAGGCTGCCCAGGGAGGTGGTGGAGTCTCCATCCCTGAAGGGATTTAAGAGATGGGCAGATGAGGAGCTCATCAGGGATCTGGTTCAGTAGGGGACAGGCATGGTTGGGCTCAATGACCTCAAAGGTCTTTTCTGACCAAGCGATTCTATGATTTTATAACACGATATCCCCTTGTCAATACAGTGTCGCATTGCGCGACACAGTGTCCCCCTGCCCCTCTAAGTGAAAGGACAAGAGGAAGTGGCCTCAAGCTGTGCCAGGGCAGCTTCAGATTGGATATCAGGAAAAATCTCTTCACCGAAACGGTTTTTTGGTGCTGGCAAAGGCTGCCCAGGGAGGTACTGGAGTCCCCACCCTGGAGGTGTTTAAAGAATAGGCAGAAGAGGTGTTCAGGGATCTGGTTTAGTAGTGGGCAGGTGTGGTTGGACTCAATGCTCTCAGAAGTCTTTTCCGACCAAGCGAATCAATGATTTTATGACACAATGTCCCCCTCCCTGTCACGGTGCCCTCCTGCCCCTGTAGGTGGCAGGAGGAGAGGGAATAGCCTCAAGTTGTGCCAGGGCAGACTCAAATTGGATATCTGGAAAAACCTCTTCACCGAAAGGGTTCTCAGGCACTGGCAGAGGCTGCCCAGGGAGGTGGTGGAGTCCCCATCTCTGAAGGGATTTAAAACACGGGCAGACGAGGTGCTCAGGGATCTGGTTTAGTAGTTGGCAAGCACGGTTGGACTTGATGCTCTCAGAGGTCTTTTCCACCCCAGGGATCTTGTTACTCCCTGTCACGGTGCCTTCCCCCCACCACCCCGCACACCCCTGGAAAACGCTTACATCCCAGTCCCGCCGAGCCGTCGCCTTCCGGAGCCCCTTCTTGCCGGCCCCGCGCCCCCTCAGCGCCGACATCGCCGCACCCGGAACCGGAACCGGAAGCGCCTCCGCCGTCGCCGTGGAGACGGAGACGCTCGCGCACTCTCCCTCCCCCCTCAACGCCCGTTTTGCCCCGCCCCGCGGCGCTCGGAGGCCCCGGGGACCTCCTCGTCCCCCTCCCACCCGCACCAGAAGGACGGGATGTCATCCAGAGGGACCTGGACAGGCTGGAGAAGTGGGGCTGTGAGAACCTCATGAGGTTCAACAAGGCCAAGGGCAAGGACCCACCTAGGTCGGGGCAATCCCCGATTTCAGTACACGATGGGAGATGATGTGATTGAGAGCAGCCCTGCAGAGCAGGACTTGGGGGTGCTGGTCGATGAGAAGCTCGACGTGAGCCGACAACGTGCACTCACAGCCCAGAAGACCAACCATATCCTGGGCTGCATCCAAAGAAGCGTGGCCAGCAGGTCGAGGGAAGTGATTCTGTCCCTCTCTTCCTCTCACCTGGAGTATTGTGTCCAGTTACGGAATCCTCAACATAAGAAGGAGATGGAACTGCTGGAACAGGTCCAGAGGAGGGCTACAAGGATGATCAGAGGGCTGGAGCACCTTCCATACAAGGACAGGCTGAGAGAGTTGGGCTTGCTGAGTCTGGAGAAGAGAAGGCTCCCAGGAGATCATATAGTGACATTCTAGTACCTGAAGAGGCTACAAGAAAGCTGGAGAGGGACTGTTCACAAAGACTTGTAGTGATAGGATTAGGGGAAATGGGTATAAAATGGAGAGGGGCAGATTTAGACTAGACATAAGGAAGAATTTCTTCACCATGAGAGTGGTGAGGCACTGGCACAGGTTGCTCAGGGAAGCTGTGGATGCCTCCATCCCTGGAGGGTTCAAGGCCAGGCTGGATGGGTCCTTGGGCAGCCTGATCCAGTGGGAGGTGTCCCTGCCCATGGCAGAGTGGTTGGAAACAGATGATCTTTAAGGTCCCTTCCAACCCAAACTATTTTATGATTCTATTTTATGACCATCTAGTCCAACTCATCCACCACCATGGCCACCAAACCGTGTCCCAAATTGCCACTTTTACACACTTCTTGAACTCCTTCAGGGGTGGAGGTTCCACCACTCCCCTGGGCAGCCTGTTCCGATGCTTCATCGCTCTGTCAGTAAAGAAATTTTCCTTAATATCCAGTCTAAACCTCCCCTGGCACAACTTTAATCTTGTTGCCTTGGAAGAGGGTGCCAAGGGAAGTGGTTGAGTTGCTATCCCTGGAGGCATTTAAAAGAGGTGTACATGTAGCACTTAGGGACATGGTTTAGTAGTTGGCTTGGCAGTGCTAGGTTTATGGTTGGACTCACTGATCTTAAAGGTCTTTTCCAACCTAAATGATTCTGTGATTCTGTTGTAGTGCTGCTATCTCTTTTAAATACCTCAAGGGGTGGGGACTCCACCACTTTCCTGGCCACCCCCTTCCAATCTTTCACCACTCTTTCAAGAAAGAAATTTTTTCTAATATCCAATCCGAGCCTCCCTTGGCACAACTTGAGGCATTTCCTCTCATCCTAATCCTGCAAAGCCTCTACTTCCCTGTCACATACTTGGCGACAAGATGTAAATTACTCTGAAGAGTCAGAGTAAACATTTTGTATTACAGTGTGAAGCTCATATTTTGTCTGCGGGAAGTGGAAAGTAAAGACTTAGGGTTTACGAGCCTTTCATTGAAAACTCCTTCCTTAAAGAGAAATATTCCCTTTCACCAATATCTTCTGGTACTTAAGGTCCTCATCAGTCTAATTCTGGCTTTACCAACATCACGGTAACGTGGTTCATGTGAAGATGCAGATGGTAATGGTTGATGTGCTGAGGGAAGGAATTGGTTCGAGTGTGATACAAAAAAGATGATCGACATTATGAAAGAAGAAAAAAAGTAACAGAAATACTACCAGCAGTTGCCTTTTTTTTTTTGCCACTTTTGCAGTCTTGCAAATGTGGCTCAAGTTTTTTTTTATACTGGAGGTGGCACCTGAACTTCAGTTTCCATCTAGACACTAAGCATAAATACCATATGCAGCCTGAAACAGAAAGAACGTCAGAGTTCAGAAGCCTGTGGTAATTCAAATCCTTGCTCCTAGGCACATGTGCAAAGCAATGCACTGGATTCATTGCTCTCTGATTATTTCATAGCTTGGAACCAAGAGCAAAAAATCAAGGCACATCTGAAATTCTCTCCTAACATGGCTTTAAATTGTCCTCAAGAACAAGGTCTGTTGAAAAGCAATAAAGGCACAATTAGATCAAAGCATCATCTACTTTGATGATCTACATCTTAGACCTCTCTGCTATTATTATTACAATCAAATCTAAATGTTAAATACCTAATACAAATTAATATAATGCAAACCAGAGACACTTCTCATTCAACAAGCCTGTTCTCAAACATTTCAGCCACCTGTAAGAAAACATGGAGCAGGTTCTATCAGACATCTTAAATTTCTGGCTACTTTTCAGTTCCTGTTGTTTTTCACACTGCATTTACAGTGGAGTCTGAAAACGATGCACTATCTTTGCAGAAGCCAGCTGAGCATCTACAGCATCCATTTACTCGCAGTGGAGCTTACATAAGATGGATATTCAAACAGCAGTGATTTAAATCCACTGAGTTTCTGAATTATTTGGTTTATTATAGATTTATACTCTGTTTCTTTCCTCTTCTAAGCTAGTATGATTTGTGGAATTCCTTGTAGTTAAGATCTTTCCACTATCCTGGGTGATTTTGCAGTCCTGGTTACTAGGAGAAATGTAATTTCTCTACTGTGTTCGGGCTTTTTTACAAATAACAATGAGATTTTCTACTTTTGTGCTGTAGCAAGAAAAAAGGACACTTGTGAGCCTCTGCTTCAACACAGTTCCTCCTTCCCTTGGGACACTCACAACCCTGGGCTTTGCTTATTCTGGGAAAATGTTCAATATTAGGAAACATGTGCCCCCACACCACCAGAGGCAAGGGCCCCGCGTACATCATCCCTCATCCTGGAGGTCTGGCACCCGGGGCTCACTGCCAACCTAGAGATAACACAGCTGAGGGCTGCCCCACTTCCCTCTAGTGACCTTGGAGGCAGGGCTGCTGGGAGACCTCAGTGAGGGCTGACCTCCCTCTTCCCAAGTGCAAGGTATTTCAGTTGAGGCTCTCATGCTTGGCATTGCGTGAGCTACAGCTACAGCTCTGTGACTGCCAGAACTGTTTCCCATCAACCCAGACCTGCTGACCAACTTGCTGGCCAGACCTCAGACCCACCGCACTGTCATGGACTTCCCTGCTGATCATGGGGCTGTGTCCATCCCCAGCCAGACCTGGTTTGCTAACTTATGTTTCCAGCTTGGTCTCAGACCTATCCTGTTACCATGGACTTGTCCAGCAATCTGGGCTTTTTGTCAACCTCAGCTGTCATCTCCAGGCTTGCCTTGCTCAGTTCCTGTGGGATGGGGCCCTGGCCAGTGAGGTCCTTGCTCTGCTGGTCATGTCCCTTGGGAGGCAGCTGGTTCCCCTGATGTCAAAGTACTGAAGAACATACAAGAATGCCAGACCACTTCCAGTGGCCCAGACCCATCCTCTGTCTGGGTCAGCATCTTGCCTCTTACAGGTACTAATTCTTTCTTCCAAAATACACGCTACCATTTGAGAGCAAGAGCCAGATAGAAGTGAAAAGGGAAAATGGGCTACCCATCTTTATCAAACAGGCTGAGTGAAGAGTTACAATTCATCCAGCTTCTATTTGTTATCTGGAAAGATAATGAAACAAGCTGTTTAGCAATCAGTGTGCAAGCAACTAAATAACAATAAAGTGATGAGAAACAGACAGTGCCATTTATCCAGAACAAATCATGTCAAAGTAACCTAATTTATTTCTTTGCTGAGATAACTGACTTAGCAGGCACTGAAAGGAATAGATGAAGCATATTTTGACTGCAGCAAGGCTTTTGACATTGTCTTGAACACCACTCTCATGAAGGCAAAATAGGGCTAAGGTGGAATTAACATGAGAGATGCGTGATTAAAAAGCAATTCCCAAACTGTAGCTGTGGATATTTTCCTGCCAATAGGAAGGTATAACAAATTACGATCTGTCCACCAGGATTGATTACTTTAATTAGTGACTTCAATGGAGGAATTGACCTTTGACTTCGAACTTCTGCAGATAACACTGAGGTGGGCAGTACCAGACTTTGGAGACAAAGATTTAAACAAAGGGCTAACATGGCTAAACTGCAGAAATAGCCTCAAAACAGTGAGATGAAATTCAATAAGGCAAGTACAAAGTATTACACCTTGAAAAGAAAATTTGAATTCTCAAATTCAAAATGAGAGAAAAAAGTGTGGCATTGGGTAGGATACCAAAACATACTACACTCAGGGCAAGTACTTTAGGAAATCCGTAATTCTGCATTGGAAAGTATGGACTAAATGGAGAGCTTTTCATGAGACCAACATGACTAGGGAGGGACAATGCACTGACACCGCACTGATCTCCTGATTTGAAATATGAACAGCACCAAATGACAAAAAAAATTTATTTGCAGCTGCCAGAGGTACCATGGTTTGCAGGATGCAATCCTTGTGCCCTGCATGGCCCTGGCAAGCTTTTGCTTTGCCCTACCTCCTGTTCCCTGAAGCCTCTCCTTTCTGGGAGAAGACGTGCTCCCAATCTCCTCACTTTGGCACAGGTCAGAGGTCTGTCAGCCCTGCCAGAGGGACTTCTGGGCCTGTAGGGGGCAGAGGGCTAGGAGGGAGCTGCAGGGTTCAGGAGCCCTGGGCTCTACAGGGTGGGGAGAGGGAGGCACAAGTCTTCCAGTGCTACCACTAATTGAAAGTCTGTCAGGACAGGTTACACTGTATCCTTGTAAGAGGCAGTACAGAAGCACAAGCGCTTAAAGGTGATATTGCACAGGTCTCCTGGTCTGCACAGCATGAGACTCCAAGCTGAAAGGCAAACTGCTCGTGTTGGAGCGTCCACCTTCCAGCAGATCTCAAGTGGGGGGGTTTGCCCTTCATGCCACTTCTTAGGACTCTGACAAAAGGCAGCGTGACTTGAATGGCAGGCTGCTTCAAGGTAAACACAGAAATCACTGGTAAGTGTTTTATTTTTTTCTTCTCTTGGCAGAGATCACACAAAGGCCTGAAGATCAAAATGATGGCATAACACATGCTGAGTCGTTTTGCTGAGATTTGCAACTTTTCATCCAAAGATGACAAGTGAGCCTCAGGAAATCTCAGTCTTGAAAACAAAACCTAAAAGTTGGGAATCTTCTGTGACTGGAGTCACTGCAGTAGGAAATTGCAGGCTGTTATAAAACTGTGGTTCCTACAAGTTCATCTTCAGCCTGAAAAACCTTTATAGTTGTTTTCTAGTAATGCTCTGTCTTCTCTGACTAAAAAGCTCATCCCCTCACCATAAACTGACACATTTTCTGGACATATTTTCAATACAAGAACACAGGGGTAAGCAGCGCGAGAGAGACTCCTGGCCCAACAGCATCACTCTTGCTGAAAAGGTTGAGCCGCCAGTGTTGTTTGTAGCAGTTTTGTGAAGATCTCAAAGAACACAAGATGCACTAAACCATGCTTGAATTAGTGAAATCATGTTTTACCGCAGCCTTTCACACCTTTGGACTGAACTAAAAGATAGGATCATTTACCCCAAAATTATGAGCACCCAAAAATAGTGGTTTGGGATGTCCTATACATCAGAGATGCAAGGCGCTGGTCCAACAAGTGGGCAGAGAGTAGGGCGAGGATGCCCTCGACTCAGTGGGCTGGGGGTGTTGAAGCCCTGTGGATGCCATCCACTTGTGCCTGACGATGTGCCCCTAAGCTCACAGCACAGCTCCCCAAGGTGAAAAGCTCACTGACAGTTCCAAGCCAAGGCCAGCTGGGCAGAGAGAGGAGACCCTCTTCCTCCCTGGGGCTGGCCAGCTCACTGCCTCCATTCCATTCCATTCCATTCCATCTTATCCCATTCTGTTGCATTCTGTTCCATTCCATTCCATCTCATCCTATTCCGTCCTGTCCTGTTCCATCTCATCTCATCTCATCCCATCCCATCCCATCCCATCCTATTCCATTCCCTTCCCTTCTCTCCCGTTCTATTTTGTCCTGTTCCTTCCCATTCCATTCAATTTTGTCCTGTTCCATTCCATTCTGTCCCGTTCCATTCTGTCCCTCACCATTCCATCCTGTTCTATTCATTCCATTCCATTCCATTGCGTCCTGTTCCTTCCCACCTCATCCCACCTAATCCCATTGCATTCCACCCACACTCCATGCCATCCTGGTGGTAAATGGAGTTAAATCCAGCTGGAGGCCAGTCACAAGTGGGGTCCCCCAGGGCTCAGTGCTGGGTCCAGCCCTGTTCAATGTCTTCATCAACGACCTGGATGAAGGCATTGAGTGCACCCTTAGTAAGTTTGCAGATGACACTAAGCTGGGTGGAAGTGTCGATCTGCTGGAGGGTAGGAAGGCCCTGCAAAGGGATCTGGACAGACTGGACCGCTGGGCAGAGTCCAACGGCATGAGGTTTAACACAGCCAAATGCCGAGTCCTGCACCTGGGGCACAACAACCCTATGCAGAGCTACAGACTGGGTGAGGTCTGTTTGGAGAGCTGCCAGGAGGAGAGGGACCTGGGGGTGTTGGTCGACAGCCGGCTGAACATGAGCCAGCAGTGTGCCCAGGTGGCCAAGAAGGCCAATGGCATCTTGGCTTGTATCAGAAATGGTGTGACCAGCAGGTCCAGGGAGGTTATTCTCCCTCTGTACTCGGCACTGGTGAGACCGCTCCTTGAGTACTGTGTCCAGTTCTGGGCCCCTCAGCACAAGAAGGATGTTGACGCTCTGGAGAGTGTCCAGAGAAGAGCAACAAAACTGGTGAAGGGGCTCGAGAACAGGCCTTATGAGGAGCGGCTGAGAGAGCTGGGGCTGTTTAGCCTGGAGAAGAGGAGGCTGAGGGGAGACCTCATTACTCTCTACAAATACCTGAAGGGAGGTTGTAGAGAGGAGGGAGCTGGCCTCTTCTCCCAGGTGTCAGGGGACAGGACAAGGGGGAATGGCCTCAAGCTCCGCCAGGGGAGGTTTAGGTTGGATATTAGGAAGAAGTTTTTTACGGAAAGGGTCATTAGGCACTGGAATATGCTGCCCAGGGAGGTGGTTGATTCACCTTCCCTGGAGGTGTTTAAGTTACGGGTGGACGGGGTCCTGAGGGACATGGTTTAGTGTTTGATAGGAATGGTTGGACTCGATGATCCAGTGGGTCTCTTCCAACCCGGTCATTCTGTGATTCTGTGATTCCATTCCGTCCCGGTCCATTCTGTTCCATTCGATTCCACTTGAATCCCATCCCATCCCGTCCCCCACCCCCTCCCCGGGGGGTGCCCGGGGCCGCCTCCCCGCCTCCCGCGCGAGTCGCCGCGCTCCCTCTTTAACTTGTAAATGCGGCGCCCTCCCCGCCGCGCCGGGAGCGGGGCCGGGAGCGGGATCGGAGCCCATGGCCGGGGTGCCGGCGGGGCCCGGGGCGCTGCTGTGCGCGTTGCTGTGCGCGGCGGCGGCGGCGCGGGGGCAGCCCGGGGGGAGCCCCGAGACCGGCGCCTTCGGCCGCCTCTACCGGGGCGCCGTCAGCATCAGCGCCGAGCGGCTCTACGCCTTCGCCTACCGGAGCCAGCCCGGGCAGGTAGGAGCGTCCCGCGGCGTCCCCCGCCGCCTTCCCCTCCTTTCCTCCGCGTGGGGGGCTCCGGTGCGGGAGAGGGCTGGGATCTCCCCCCCATCCCCTGCCCCGCACACCCCCGCGGGGACCGGGATGCGCTTGCGGGCTGCCCTCGCTCTCCTGGCAGCGCCCCGAGGGCCGGGCGGGGACGGGGGTTCCCCCCAGCCCCAGACGGGGTTTGGTACCCAGCGCTTCCAGCAGAAGAATCCTAGAATGGGTTTGGGTTGGAAGCGATCGTGAAGATCCCCCAGTTCCGACTCCCCCTGCGATGCGCAGGGAGAAATGGATTTAAAGTCTAGAAGGGAATTATGCAGATAATCTTATTGCCTAAAAGAAACGGGACGGCGACGATGCGCGCACATCCAAGGAGCCTTATTAAATACCATTTCCCACTCCTGGCTTCACTAGGATCCAGGTGCTCTCCCCCCCAGGAGCAGGTGAGGTGCGATGCGAGGAGGCTGCAGGGCAGCACTGCTAAAGCCATGGCTGGTTGTGATGGGGAAGGGAGCCTGCCGTTTATCTATGCCCAGATACTGCGGGTTTTCACCCTCCTCCCCCTCCCCGTTTTCCCGTTTTTAGTGTCGTGTTTATCTCAAGTAACTGAGTGGTACCTTGGAAACTCTGCCCCCGTTGTTTGGATTGGGAATTAATTGCTGGCCGAGATGTTCTGGTGTACCAAAAGATGGTGAACTGGGCAAAGGGATCTTTTCTCCTACCTGCAGTTGCATAGGACAAGAGAAATGGGAAAACGCTGCTTTTTTTCATACTGTATTTCTAATGCTTCGATATGAAAGGAGTTGGTAAAGCATGATTAAAGACAGGGGGGTAAGCAGGGGGAGGTGGTGATAATTATCGCTTGTTTTATTTTACTCTAAAAATCCAGAAGATCCAGACCTTTAAAGACTCATCTTTCTTCTATTATGTGCATTAGTATGTAATAAAATGCCCTGGTATTTATGGGGCAGGAGTTATATGTCTGGGCTCTGATGCAACTGAGCCTAGCTGTGCTTAACTGTTGAATGTCACCACTGAATCCAGGACATCAAAAGGAAGCTTTGGGCATGAGCCACTTTGAAGAAGCTGGTGGTGACATTTTAGGCTTCTTCAAGTGTTACAGGTATTGGGTATTATTGATATGAGTTCCTGTTGCCAGATCAGATGTTATCTGGGGATTGTTAAGACAACATGCATACTGACTTCAGTTAAAATTAATCCACTTCCTTCCATTTAATGTGCTCTTTGAAGCTATGTGTTTTTCCAGATGTCATCCAGGAAAAAGTTTTCTCTCCAGGAGAACATCTAGGGTGATAGTGGAGTGGGAGGAGTCAAGGACGGGGTACACAGCTGCTCTGTGGTGTTTGCAGGTATTTAAATGCACCTTCTGCTTTTGGATGCTCAGCTGTTCCCGTGGCCTTGAAGAGCCAGCGAGCCCAGACTACTGCTGCGTTTGAGCAGAAACTTTAGCAGACTGATCTCCATGTTCCTGCATGCTCAAACATGAAATCTCTGCAGTGATACTGAGCTATTCAAAAGCATATCTAAGAATGGAAGCTTCAGCTCTGAGGCTTAATATTTTTTTAATGCACAGCTCTCCAAGCACTGGCATAAATGTGCTTAAAGATGGTCATGCAACCAGTTCCTGTTATGAAAACTAATTTGGAAGAGAAAAAACACTTAAAAAAGATGGGATGTGCGAGGACTTTTTTGGATGAAGGTTGCCTAAAATGGGTCCTAAGGATAGAGAAGGCTCTAGGGAGACCTTATTGTGGCCTTTCAATATATAAAGGGGGCTTATAAGAAAGATGCAGAGAGGCTTTCTACCAAGGCATGTAATGACAGCACAAGGGACAGTGGTTTCAAACTGAAAGAGGGTAAATTTGTGTTCAACAAAGGAAGACATTCTTTTCCATGAGGGTGGTGAGAAATTGAAACAGGTTGCCCAAAAAAGTTGCGGACACCCCATCGCTGGAAGTGTTCAAAGTCAGGCTGGACAAGGCTTTGAGCAACCTGATCTAGTGCAGATGTCCCCCTGCCCATTGCCCATTATAGGGGGTTTGAGCTTGATGATTGTTCAAGGCCCCTTCCAATCCAAATCATTCAATGAACGTTAACTGAGAAGCCCCTGCAGGTGCTATGTCTAAGCTAAAGCAGCAGAATACTTCAAGAAGGGGCCTGGCCTAATCAGGACAACTGGATGCTGGTGTATGTAGCTCTGAACTGATGAGAGGCAAAAATGACTGGGTCTTCTCTTGCCAGCCTCGTCAGAGCTAGAGGTTGATTTGTCCTGGTAGTCCTGTATCTCCCTGTTGATGAAAATTGCTCAAAGTTTAGAAGATTAGTGGTAGAAACCTTGACTTTAATTTGGTACCATGCTCTTTTGGGCTGTTTTTTCTTGTGCAAGAGCTGTGAAGACATATGGGGGCCTGCTGTCCTCTGGCTAGTTGTTGGACTTTCTGAAGGAACATAAGCCCTGCAAAAACTCAGTGTGTTAGTCCTTGCCTTCCACTGCAGTCTTTAGCAAGTGGAGTGTTAGCCGGTGTTTGCCACTTGTCCATCACTTGTGAGCTCTCTGCTCTTCCTAGTCTTTTTGGTCTCCTCCTGTCTCTGTGCTGAGGGCACGTCAACCAGAAAGCTCTGACACCTTGAGGCAGATACCATGTAGACCATTAATCTTAGTTACAGGAATTTAATTGAATAAAAAGAGCATTTTCCGTGTGGAAGGGCTGCAATAGGTGAGTTTAATTGCTTTCCCTCTGAAACAAAGCCAGGTCTGGAGAGGTCTGGCTCTGAAACAGGAATTTGTTTCTCTGATGCTGTGGGTGCTTCTGTTTTCTGATCTCTTGACACTCTCTTTCATCAGGACAGGCCTACTAAGCAAGGAATAACTCAGAGCCAAGGACAAGGTGTGAGGATTGGCTCATGACCCATTAGTCCTCTGTAAATGCTTTGGTTGCTCACATGCTGGAACTGCCAGTGCAAATCTGAAAATGCAGCTGAGTAGAGCAATGCATGAATGATGGATGAGAGAAAGGATGGAACAAGACTGCTACTCCTGTCTGGTGCTTTAGAGACATTGCTTTCTGAAAAGACTTGTGCTTATTTCAAAGAATGTTCTTCATCTACATAGCCTCCCTTACTCCCTGGGATACAAGTATGCATACTTGAAGGAGGGGGGAAAAAAAGTCCTTAAGAGACTGCTGATGGGCAGAAATCATAGAATCATAGAATAACCAGGTTGGAGGAGACCCACTGGATCACTGAGTCCAACCATTCCTATCAAACACTAAACCATGCCCCTTAGCACCTTGTCCACCTGTGCCGTAAACACCTCCAGGGAAGGTGAATCAACCACCTCCCTGGGTAGCCTGTTCCAGTGCCCAACG
>WAAB01011581.1:59562-76060 GCA_013389865.1 Piaya cayana | reverse complement strand
CTCCAGAGCCTCAACATCCTTCTTGTGGTGAGGGGCCCAGAACTGAACACAGGATTCAAGGAGCAAATAAGAAAGTCCAATTCAGGGCTCTGGAGCAGATCTGCTTGGGGATGTGAAAGCTGTTTATCTCTATGCAGCTCCTGGTTGCATAAAATGAAAATAAGGGTACTTACATGCTGACCAAGTCAGCATTTATACATTGCCAGGACTCGGTGTGCGTTTGTGTAGGGAGAAAACCCCTGCTCTGTGCTGTGAAGAAATATTTGACCTTGTGACTTGAGGCAGGAGAGCTGTCAGGCCCTTTTGTACTAGGCAACTAGGATTTAGGCCTTAATTCTTGAGGTGGAGTAGTAAAAGTAGGGTTGTGCTGAAAGGCACAGCCACTTCTTTTTAAGGGGTTCTGGAGTTGGCATGTGAACAGAGGGACGTGTCAAACTCCTTCCTTGTGGTTGAAAGTCTTCATTTGTTATGAGGTCATCTTAATGTTTTTCTTGTTTCTCTTTCCTCCTCCTACATGTGTTTTGAAATTTTCCCCTCTGCACAGCTGTTCGTTTAATGTTTAACTGTGAGTTTAACTGCAAGGATAAAACCAGCTGTTGCCCCTTTCACTATGTGACCATGCTTTAACAGCAAAGGTAGACGTATGCTGTTAGAAGTCTGGTGTACAATTAGTTGGGGAAACAGGATTGTCTTATGTTAGGATTGTTTAAACTGGAGACATCTGGGATGGGGGAAAAAATGAACATACCCATGGGCATCTCCAGTTCCACATATTCAACATGCTCCTGCTCGGAGGAAGAAAGAAGGAGAACTGATCTGTTGGAACTGCCTGTGTAGTGCGTTCCTACTCAGAAGACTGAAGAAGAGCTGCAAAATATTTCTGCAAAATATTTACTGTTGACTGGAGTAGGCTTTATGTGACAAGTAAGAGAACCTGCTCAGTGCCATGATTGCAGTACAGGGACTTCAAAAAAGAAAAGTGTATAGATGAGTACTGAGGGAATTCGGCATGAATGACTCCACCACTGTAAATTCTGGCAGTTGCTAATGGTTAATTTGCTGAAAACAATACCACTAATATTGTGCTTGTGGGTATTTCCTGTACAAAGTCCTGAGTGGTGCAGGAGAGTATCACGAGGAAGAAGACTGATGGAGACAACAAGAGTTCTTACTAATCAGAGCTGAGATCAGCTGAATGTGTGATTTGGAAGATACATAGACTATATTTAGAAAACCAAGTATCTTTCAGGAGAACAAGTTTCCAAGTTTTCATTTGTAAGCAAAGCTGCTGCAGTCCAGACAGCTCTTGGACATTCACGCAGCGCATCTTGGTTCTGATGAGCCCAAAAGCTGAGCAGTGGGCTGCACCTATTTTAGGAGAAAGAGTGGGTGATATTTTTCTCCTTCTCCATTGCCAGAACTAGGAACAGAGCCCCAATCTCTGCTACCATATGGCCCATCCTTATTATAAGCTGTGATTGGCAGTAGATTAAGCTGTGGCTTCTCTGCTGTGCAGTTGTGCCCTGTGAGGATGTGTAGCCCTGGAGTGACTGCTTCCGATGAGAGTCTATCTGAGGGGTAATGAGCAAAAAATTATCCTCAGTAAATGGATGAGAGAGGCCGTGTTACCACCATGGAGGCTTGCTAACACCACTACCCTTCGTTCTTTCATGGTTGCGCATGGGAAGAGGGGAATCAGCACTAGCAAGCAGAACAGAATTCTTTCAATTAAACTCCTATGTCCACTAGTGATTTGGTCTCCTGTGGCCTAGATATGGATGGCAGATGCACTTACTTTGCTCTAGGCAAGCATCCGTAACTGGAATTCACCCGTACCTTCCTCTGGGATTGTATGAGTCACTTGCTCAGACCAGTGCCATCTGTCGTAGCTACGGGGAAACTCCTTGGTCTGCTGCACGGGGCAACCTGATAAGTGTCAGTGATCAAATCTGTTTACTGTTCTCTACTGTTTCATGTGTGAATGTAGGTCCCACTCCAGCATGTCTGTTGTAACTCCAGGAGCAATTTTTTCACTTCTTGATTCTGAGCTGGTTTTGGGCTGCATGTGTAGGGACTCTTCAAGCTTAAACTAAACTACATCAAAGTGTTCCCTTGCTCTCCTGCACATCTTTTCCATAATGTTAGTCTTGGCTCCATCTCAAGTTTCAGCCCGCTGCTACACCATGCATGCAGTAAAACTTTAGTCTCCTGTTTAGAGATGGTCAAACCTGAGCTATAGTGGGGGGAACAGGTTAGGTTCTGTTTTTTCTTACTGGTGAGTGGAAGCCACTGTTTTAGCCACAAATATGAAGGTAATAAATTGGGAAGACTACAAATGTTTGAACAAGCAGATCTCCTAAGGTCAGTAGAGCTTCTGTTATTGCAGGATCTTCAGGGCGTGAACGCTGTTGCTTTTTGGGTGCTGGCTCTGTCCTGCTTACCACAGGACACTGGAAGGACCTCAGCATGCCATTTCTGGAGCCTAATGTTAAGTGCCTTATGAGGCAGAAATGTAGGCACAGAAAAAATCAAAGCAAGTTAAAGTATATGATTCCTGAAGCCTGGCAAGGTCCTGGCAAGGT
Source organism: Piaya cayana (assembly GCA_013389865.1). NCBI lineage: Eukaryota > Metazoa > Chordata > Aves > Cuculiformes > Coccyzidae > Piaya > Piaya cayana. The sequence continues at coordinate 73,478 of WAAB01011581.1, read as the reverse complement.
CCCTTTGGCATAACTTCTTTATATCTAATTTATCTTTTTTAAAGAAAACAACCAACCCTAGGAGGTGAAAGTGTAGGCAGTTAAGGCACACAGCACATGGAGTACTCCAGTTTCTTCTCAGTGGGGTCTCTTTGCCCCTTCTCACCCTGCTCAGAGTCACACCAAAAGCTCTTGCTTACAGGAGAAAGCAGAAGCAAGCTGTGGGTGAAATGATGCAGGGATCTGCTGAAAACACAAACTTGACTACTGTTTTCTGCAGCAGAAAATACAGTTTTGAAAGCTTTGGCTCTGGCAAAAATGGGATAGCCTAAGCGGAGTAATGGTATGGGAGATGACTTTGCTTTAAGTTGGGGATGGGATTGCGTGTCATAGAATCATAGAATGGTTTGGGTCAGAAGGGACCTTAGAGCCCATCCAGTTCCACCCCCCTGCCAAGGGCAGGGACACCTCCCACTGCATCAGGTCACTCAAAGCCTCATCCCACCTGGCCTTGAACACCTCCAAGGACGGGGCAACCACAACTTCCCTGGGCAACTTGTGCCAGTGCCTCACCACCTTTATGGTAAAAAATTTCTTCTCAATATCTAATCTAAATCTCCCCTCTTTCAGCTTAAAACTTAAACCCTCATCTCATTGCTGCACTCCCTGATACAGGGCCCCTCCCCAGCTTTCCTGTCAGCCCCCCTTAGGTATTGGAAATCGGCTATAATGTCTCCGTGGAGGTGTCCACCTGAGGTTCCTTCAAACTTAAATTGTACTTTGGCTTTCCGAGATTTTTTGTTGTGGTTTTTCCTTCCTAGAGGGGCAAAAGAGAATACATGTTGAAGGACGTTATCAGTTTGCTTGCTGATCTTCAGATGGTGACATTAGTGCTGGCAAGAATTTTATTTTTATTTCCAATGTATTAGCTAATTCTGTCAAACCTGATAGCTTGTCATTGAACTAAAACATCTCCTGAATTTGGATGTTGTTCTAAATTTTAAAATCACTCTCTTCTGGTTGAACTGTCTCGTTGTGTAAAATAAAAGCTGATCGTGTTTTATTGTTCCCCCCCGCCACCCCCTCCTCACCTGCCAAGATGTTTAGATTAAAAAGAAAAATAAATTTCTGCATATGAATAACTTAATCAAAATGTCTCTCCTCAGTTTGAAGTCTTTCCAAGAACAGTGCAGCAATTTATAATACAAACATTTGCATTGTAAGCAGAGGCTGAATTGTCCTTAAATAACTTGTGCAGAAGCTGTTGGGTAGGAAGGTGTGCTTTTCCTATACAGGCCTCATCTGCTATTTCAGGGGATATTCAGGGAGTGAAATTGCAGTCTAGAAGCTGTATTGCAAGGGTGTGCCATCTGCTCGGTTTGAGAATCTAGTTTAGTACATTTGCATAAGCAAACATTATTTCCTTCTTTGTATCCTTAACAGAAACACAGAGGGTTTCAGAAACAGCATTCCTTACTTTCTTTATGCTGATATTTTCCTTTGGGCATAGAAATAGCTGCTTGGTGTGGTTTGAAACAAACAATGTTTTGTTTTTCTTTTTTTAAAAAAAGAAAAGAGGAAGACATGTAGGATACGTAATTCAATCCACGTCCCAAGTGTCACTGAGGTGAACAACTTGGTAGCCAGGAAAGAACCAGTTATTTGTGTTGTGGCAGTAAAACCTGGAGTTATTGCGAGCTTGGGGCAGTGGCAATTATGGAAATGTTATAAACCCTTTTTGTTTCAAGGGTTTCCCTATCCCAAGAGTTCCAGCTGCTGTGGTTTAGGAAGACACTAATTGTTAGAAAGTCATTTGTTCCTTAACTGGCTATACAAAAAAAGATTTATTTGTTTATTTTTAATGTCTTCCTGAAGCCAGAGTGGTCAGGAACTATTTCATCCAGCCTGGCAACTCCTACTTTTTCTTTCTGGCTGTCCTGGAGACTCCCTAGTGACATTGGTTAGAGGACAAAATGTCAAAAAGTAAAAAGATAAATATTAACATGCTTTGTATTTATCTTGTTTCCATTTATGCTGCACAGATAGCGTTGCAAACAAGTGAACTCATGGGAATGTACATGGCAGACTCTAAGTCCACCCAGCATATTTGCACAAAGTAGAACTTCTAAATGAAAAATAACAGTACTGGAACAATTACATTAATGTGAGTGAGGTTGTGCTTGACATACCGGAGCGTCGCTTAGTTTGTGCTGCTCTGGATATTTAAAACTCTTGGCAGAAATACTGGAAGAAAACTGTGGGACAAGGTTATTTGACAGATTGTTTTTGGCAATTAAGACTTATTGACATTAGACAGTGAAGTCAGACCAAGAAAGGCTGAACGGGAATGTTTGTCTGTGCTCTTTTTGTTGTTGTTGTTGTCAGACAGGAGTGGTGCTTGTATCTCATAAGAGGGCAGAAAAGGAGTTCTGTAACATCTGTCACTCTCTCGTAACTATTTTCCTTCAAGGTCTCACCTTCCCTCTGTTGTATTGACAGTGGGAAGAGCAACAGAGTTAGACACTGACAAGCCTGTGCTTCATTCAGTGCCTTGATTGCTCTAGTCCATTCAGCTGAATGTTACTTCATTTAATTTCAGGGTTTGTATTAAAAAAAATGAAGCATCTCTTTCTTGTGCAAAATTAGACAGGAGCAATTGGCTGGCTTTTGTAGACCTATCCTTCGCTAAGACCTTCCATTGTAACTAGCTGCCTGTGTATTTGCTTGCTGGATATGTTCCCTGCCCACTGGTTTGGCTCCGTGCCTTGTCAGGCCCACAACCAATTGCTGTCGCAATGTGGACCGATAATCCCCAACGGTCTCACAAGGAGCGGCTTGTGTGTGGGTGTGGTGGAGAACGTGGCAAAGCCCTGGTACGATTCAAAGGTTTTGCTTAGCATGAGGTGGTGGAAAGGAATCTACACTAATACTCTTGAAAACCTTTGCTTGCAGCAGAAACTGTTGTTGCAACCTCCTGCTTGCCCTTAAATTCACATCTCTGTAGTCTTAAATTGATGTGTAATCTCTGTGGGAAATACAGACTTCATAATCAGTCCAAGGACTCTTTTGTGTCAACAAGAGGCTGGTTTATTTTGTTTAATGGTTGCAGCCGTATCGGTCCTGTTCAACTGTGTGAATTTGCAACCAACTCCTTCTGCGTGTTCCCATCCAGAGAACGGAATTCAGATGTACTCATTTTTAATTTCTTTCCTTTTTTTTCCTCCCCCTATCTCCAGGGAGGTGACAGAACTGAAGTACAAATATTTGTCTTTTCTGATCTAACACATTTTTATATAGTGCTGAGAGCTCTCTTTATTCAGCTGTCTGACTGCTCTGTCTACCTTGAAATACAGAAGAACACTCAAGGTCAGTGATACAAAACTGTCATGAGCTTGGCTGGTGAATATAGATGCACATGGCAGAGGGCTGGTGATGGGAAGGAATGTGAGGAGCAGAGTTCTCAAAAGCAGAACTGACCCAGCCTCAGTCCCACAGCACAAAGGTCAGCAGTGTGGTTATTGCTGACAAACACTAGTGCAGGGCCCCGTTGTCAAAAGGAGCGTTTGATACACGAGATTGTTTCCTAAGATCCAGTCTGGACTGTCCCACCTGAAACCAAACTGCAGATATCTGCAGGAGGTGAGGATTTCAGCTTGGAAGGTACAGATGAAATCTAGCACCTTGTTACACTACCAATACAGACAGCCTCCTTGGAGAAGGGGAAAGTGCAACCATTTTTTTCAGTGTTGGAAATGGTCTTCTCTAAAGTGAGGTCCTTCGGCAGTGGTGGTGTTGCAGGAACGATGGCAGCCTGGCTGACCCTCTTACCAGCAGGCAAAACTTCTTATTTCACCCATGCTGAATGAGTGGGGGCAGATGCAGAAGGAGGCTTAGAGTCGTTTGTTCTGTGTGAGCTTATTTTAAATAAAATCTGTGCTTTTTTTTCCCCCTCCTGTCTCTACATGCAACATAGTTAGTATCTTATTTCTGGTTTGGGAGGGAGGGAGGGGTGTATGTGCTGAGAGCATTGATTCTGGAGCAGTGAGGGGTTCTTGTGTCAGAATTTCTTGTTCTTGAAATAACTGGTGGAAAGGTGTGGATTGAGAATGTTTGAACTAAATAAATCACCTTTTCTTCCTTTACCGCCTGCTTTTTTTCCCACTTCTCTAAAAATATTTTGCTGGAGGTGATTTACTTTAAGCAAACATCGAATGCTCACTTTCAAAGGGAAAGATGGGACTATGAGTACTGGCTCAGTGGTAAAGTTGTTAAATCTGTTGGATGAAAATGTGTATTGTCTGTATCAAGACAATAGAGTCTAGAAGCAAAACAGTGATTAAAAGTTTAAGGTAGGCCAATTGGAAAAAAAAAAAAGCCTGAAAAAACACAAATATGGATTCATAGATGCAAATTGTTATCCCTGTCCCTTGTGATGCTTCTGCTCAACAGTTCACCCTGCTGGGCAAAACAGGTTTCTCAAAGACTCTAGTTAAGGTTTCTTACACACTGTAGCACAAAATCACGAGACTGACTGACAGCAAATGAGAGAAGCCTTGTTGACAGCTAAATGTTAGTCCTTGCTCTACTTTCCCAAGCTTCCTCGTAATAGCACCTAGATTCTGCTGAACTTTGTGTCTGTCATACTCCCAAGGTCATTTGCAAGTGGGGGGAAGAACTGGAGGGACCATAATTTGGGAACTGCTTCAGCAGGTTTGCCCCACAGGCAAATCCCACCTATTTTAATGATATGTTCTTGTCAACCAAAGTTTTGTAATCCTGAGACTTCTGAGGGGAAGAATGGAGGTACTTCCTGGGGCAGGGATCTGTCCCTTCCTCTGGAACTACAGGATATACCCATGAGAGCCTGTGTGTTACTCTGGTGATGGCATCAGGGTAAATAACTAAGTGGACTGGCACCTTTGTCATCTTCTGCCCATCTTCTTAGTTACTCTGTTTGTTTTCCTGGGCTCCTATTATAAAGATTTGGATGGGGTTAGATGGTGTGATGCTCCTGATTGATCTGGGCTATGTTCAAATTTTGGAAGAGCAGAGTTATTCACAGCAAGTGAGTTGTTAATACATTGAGGTGAAGTTTAAAGTACACTGGGATCTTCTTAACTGGCTGCTCTGTAAGTGTTGCTTCTGACTCTCTGATGTTTCTCGCTGACTGAAGGACCCTATTCGAATGGGGCCTGGGAAGCAGCTTTGCCAGCAGAAAGAAAGGTAAGAGGGATGAAAGAAATGCAATGGGATCACACCTGTGAGCCTAGACGTAGGCCAGGTGTGTTATCAGACCTAAAAGAGCTCAAGGAACCTTAATGTGGGGTTTCATGGGAAGAGGATAAAGAAGCTCTGACCACCTGTTACAGGAAGAAAATACAAAGAATTGAACACAGGAAACTCGGAGAGAAATCATGGATGGTGGTTAATATAGCACATACTAGTTTTTGTAGGGGTAAGAAATAAGAGCAAGCACTTAGATTTTAAAGAATATTGAGCCTTAAGAATCTTGCCTCCTGGTAATCCTATTTCTTACTAGTATAACAGCAGTATTATAAGATAATGGAAATGGCAGCAAAGCTGAATAAATGTTGTAGAAGGTGTATGATCAGCTTAGTTTTGTGAAGAAAGGGAAACCAAATGAGGAGTCTTAACTGCTGGATCACAGCAGAAGGAAAGAGACCTTCTCTCCCCTCTCAGGTTTTGCCCTGTCAAAGTGCTAATCACCAAAGCTTTTGCTTCCCTTTCTTTGTCCTTCTCTTGGCTAGATGGGAAGCTTTAGTGAGGATGATTAAACACTCTAAGAAGCCTCCCAGAACAGCTGTAGAGTCTCCATGCATAGAGTTATCCAAAACCCAACTGATCAGCTTGGTCTGGGTGACTGTGCTTGAAGAGTGGCATTGGACTAGATGATCTCCAGAGCTGCCTTCCAACCTCAGCCGTGCTGGGATTCTGTGTTTTACATGAGTGTCCTTTTGAGAGGTGCTGTATGGTTGAGCCTTATACCATGGTGGGCACCAAACATATAAAAGTGGGTAAAAACCCATGATATTTTTAATATCTTAAAAAATATCTTAGGATCATCAGAGACTGGAGACTTACACAAGGTGGGTCCCAGTTAAGGATTATCTTTTGTTATTGTAGTGGAAGGAGATTAAAGCTTGTTCAGCGGTATGGTTAGATAACAGTGCAATTTATTACCATGACTTTTGAATGTTGAGTTGGACATTTATTTAAATTAAGACATTCCAAGCCAGCGGTTTAGAGATACTGGCAATAATTGGGAGGAGATTGGGAAGAGTTGACTGATAGGTAAACTTGATAGGTAATTTCTGGGGTACTGAGCACCAAACCACCTCTGAGGACCCCTTTGAAGCTTGTGCAGAAGGTCCAAGGAATGACATGACATTTATATAAAATTACATATATAATTACATTTATATATAAAATTACATATATAATTACATTTTTATATATGTAATTACATGTAACTATATGGTTGCATGTATGATGAATAATGTACGGCTTTGTGTAACTTTGTGTATAAATTGAGGCCATAAACCCCTTGAGGTGTGCTTTATTTGAGTCAAAAAATAAGCATCCAAGCACACGAGATTTGCCAAAACCTGAATAAACAATGTCTCTCTTGGTGATGTAATTATCAGCTTATTGCACACCAGGTAACAGATCCACATTTTGGACAACTTAAGTGTCCTGCATCCTTGCCTTTGTGGTGAAGCAGGCAGAAGGATTGTTGGGCTGGAGAGAGTCAGAGGGATGTGACTTGAGATGCAGGGAGGGGAAGTGGAGGGGAACACACCCCAAGTAGTTGCACATGAGGCAGCTCCTTGTCCATTCTGTACTGCAGCAGGAAGGTGACAGAGCTGTGAGCTGCAGGCTTTATGACACTGTCCCCCTTAACCAGATGTTTCTGAGGGCGATGCAGCAGAAGCAGATCTCAGGTTTTGAATGCCTCCATCACTGTTTGTCCCCAGTTAAGCTCAAAACGTGCTGCTTGCACCTCTTGCACAATTGAGTCTCAGCGTCTGTAGAATGGAGATGATGGGTGCTATGGGCATATAGCATGTCACTGCAAAATCAAAAGGCCTTTCAGTAGTTGTAGATTAACTATATGGGGAAGCTAAAACTTGCAAAAGTTTGGTTACCTGAGCAGGCCCTGCAGGCATGTGGAGTGGTAGCTGCCACAGCAGCAGGGCTGCCTGAAAATAGATGGTCAGTCCTTAACAGAATGAATTAATCTTGGTGTTGCTTACTGTTAGTTAAGTAAACATCTAATATCTTTGGATTTGTAGGCATGTCTCTCCCTCTTTCCTTTTTCCCCCCTCCCTTCTTTAAAGGAAACTTTACTGCTTTTAGACTAGTAAAGCAACTAATCTAGAAGAACCTTGAGATCTCAAACAATATATGCTCAGGGTATTGACTTTAGGTTAAAGAGAGAAGCCAGTATTAGTGTTGACAGCAAATGGAGGCAACTTGCAACCCTGCGCTACGTCTTGTGACTGGCTGCAGCAGTGGACATTAAAGCTAGCAGGAAGGTGTCAGGGCAAATATGTGTGTGAATGGAGCACTAGTGAGTCACTGTATAAGAAGTTTAACTGTTGGGCTTGTTCAGAAAGCTCTTACAGAAGTGGCTTGGTCTTGTAAAAGGGGGGAAGAGTAATGCTCTACAGATTTGCCTTGAGCAGGTACAAAGCTGCAAAGCTTCCAAACCTGGACTATTGTGTCCAGTTCTGGGCTCCCCAATAGAAGAAAGATATGGACTTACTGGAGCTAGTCCGTAGTGGCGCCACAAAGATGATGAAGGGACTGGAGCATCTCTCCTCTGTGAGGAGAGGCTGAGAGGGATGGGACTGTTTAGCCTACAGCAGAGAGTACTCAAGGGGATGATGTTGTGTATAAGTACCTGATGGGAGGGAATGAAGAAAGAGGAGACGAGTTTTTCTCAGTGGGTGCCTGGGTAATGACAGGACAAGAGGAAACGAACACAGGCTGAAACACTGGAAATTCCATCTAAACATTTCTCACCCCCAACTGTGAGGGCAGTCTGGAACAGGAACAAGTAGCCCAAGAGGTTGTGGAGTCCCTACCTGTAGAGATATACAAAGCTGACAGCGCTGAGCAACTTTTCTCTGAGCAAGATAGGGTTTCAAAGGGCAAGGATGAGATGCTTATTTCCTGCTAGGCATTTTGACTCCTGCAAGGGCAGAAATTGCTATTTCAATTTGGGTTCTTAATAGAGTCTCCCAAGGGAAATAGACTCCAAGACTTGCATGTCCCCTTTGGATTTAAGGGCCTCACATGTCCAGAAGCGTGCTGTGCTGAACAGGTACTCACTGGTTGCAGGTCAGAACTGCTGCATCAGCAGAACACAGTGTAAGAGTTGAGGCCAAGGTGAAGGCATAGCACAGTTAGGAAGTCTTGTCCTCTGCTGGTATTTACAGCACATGGGGTGGAGTCTGGGTGTAACTCTTTCAGCTGTTCTCCTGCTCCCCTTCTCCAGCCTGGTTTGATGGGTGGGAAGTGAATTTAATAGTGCAGCAGCAGCATTTGCAGTATGTGTACATCTTGCATATTTAAGCTGGCCTAATTCCAGCCACGAGCTCCCAGCTGCTGTCCCCAGCAGCTGACTGTGTGATCTTGTTCACCCAAAGGTGCACTTGGGATTACGTCCTCATAAAGCTCCAGGCCCTGCCGCTGTGTACTTTTGACTCCCAAAGCAGGCAAGGGCTGTTTTCTCATCTTTCCTTTTGGGTACAAGCTGTATGAAACAGTTAGGTGGTGGTCATTCTTGTCTGCCCACACAATACTTAATTCATTTGTGAAGCAGAGTGTGTTCCCCACATCTGATGTGGTGCTCCACAAGGCAGGCAAAAGGTCTTCCGAAGCTCTCTCTTGCTGATTTCATGCTTCATTGGTGCAGAAAATACTTTCAACATGACTTGGAGAGCTCTGCTTTGTTGGGTGAAAATAAAGAAGACACTTCCAACACATGCAGAATTGTTTAGGGATGTGATCTTGGCATGGTGTTCCTCTCTCTTAAAACCAAGGAATTCCACAGATTGGCCCAACAGACATTTAAGATCACATAAAAAGTCTAGTGAAGATCTCAGACTATCCAATACTGGTATTAAAAATAGTTCTTCAGCCTTGTATTGGCAATGTTATGCTTGCCTGCTTAGGAAACAGTATTGGATGACATAGCAAAGGGTCCATAAACAATACACTGTAGAACACAGGTGGAATGTGTTCTTACCTGTATACGCCAAACGACATAAGAAACTAATAAAGCTAAATAACACACTGCACCACTGGAGATAAACGACTTGCTGTGTATGCACTGTAGTGGAATAGTTGGAAGAACTGAGGTTTCCAAGAGGCATTAAGACATCGTAGAATTATCCCTAGTGTATTGTAATAGATATGAAAAGCTGTACTTTTTAATGACAGAAAGCTAGGGCTTTCACATATGTTTTGTAGGATAACTCAGAGAAGGTTTTTTCTTTTGTCTGACTTTTTCTAAACAGTCTGTGATTTTTTTGTTTGTGTTTTTCCTCTTAGAACCAATATTGAAAATACTTAGTTTGCTGAAAGGGAAGATCCAAAGTGGGAAGAAGCAGCATTTTCACTTACATACAACTTTCATTTCTGTGTTTGGAACCTGGGCAAACTATAAAAGCAGTGGTGTTGGTTTTTTTTTTCTTAATACCATTCAGCATTAGCATATACTTATTACATCTATTACATTTCTTTTAATTATTACATAATTATGTCTATTACATTTCTTAAATTGAGAATTTAGAAGTAGAAAAGGTGCAACTTTCTAGGTCTTCTAATTAATACAAATGAATCAGTTGTTTAATGTAAACCTGACTATCTGCAATATATACATATCCCCTGTAGTTTCTGTATTTGTGAAGTGAATGCAAAAGAGAATTTCCCGATGTCCAGCTTGCATTTATGAGTAGCTGAGGATGCATAAATCAGTAGTACCATTTGCTGTGAATCTGATGTGAGCCCCTCATTGAACTGTGCTCATTCACCTGGCCAGTGATTTACCCTCCACCTGTGGAGGTTGCCTTGCTTTAACTCTTTCATAGGCAAAATGCTGCTGGACGTGTAGCTGGAATGTGTCCTTTCTATAGTGACGGTTCTACACTAAACACCTGCAAACAAGGAACGTTGTTCTGCCCAGTCCCTGAATTTCCCAGTTATGCCAACGTGTCCTGTCTGAGCTCCCACGGTGGACAGGGCAGTCACAGATACTAAGGAAGGAGCAGCTTAACCTTCCAGTGATGGCTGGTGGTGGTGACCTACTATGTTGATACCCTTCAGGTGTTACCTGTGAGTCTTTGTGATGGTGTTTTTCTTAACCTGGTTTTGGTACCCTATGGTGAAATTTACTTGGAAACAATACTGCATGGGTAGTTTTTGTGATCAGAAGGAAAAGCTTGCGTATTAAAAGAGTATTAAAAAAGAGTATTAAAAAAGATTTAGAAACCAGAAGGCAATGGGAATAGATTCTAGTGCTTGCCCTTCTATCTCAAAGGAGGTTTGATTAAGTTTTTTTTGATGGGTTTTGTTGAAGACATTATCTTTTAGGAATTGGTGGCTGGAATTGTGTGGTGATGGCAGGCAAGTTGATAATGATTAGGGCTTTCAAGAAGCTGTCTTGTTCCAGCAAACTAAACTTTTATGTAAGTCTAAAATTATTAAACAAAAATAAATAGGAAAATTTCTTCTAGACTTGCAATTGCAAGACTTTTTTCTTAACTGTTTGTCCTTGGTGTAAGCATAAGCTGCCATCTCAAGTAGCTGCCCTTCTGCTATCTTCCTTACTCTGTGTGTTCTTTCAGAAGGTGACGTTCTCTGACATTTACTATTTTTAGGGTATAAAGTTGAGACATCTGTGAAAAGTCTTTCACTGATCTAGTGAGAGTCCATTCTAATCTTTCAAGATGTGGTGGGCTTAAAATGTGTACCAATTATCTACCTAATATAGTTTCATCATTTAAAGGCCTCTGATTGAGATGTACTGTCTCTTTAAACAGAATCATAGAATCATAGAATCATAGAATCACCAGGTTGGAAGAGACCCACTGGGTCATCGAGTCCAACCATTCCCACCCATCTCCAAACCATGCCCCTCAGTACCCCATCCACCCACACCTCAAACACCTCCAGGCAAGGCGAGTCTGTGACTATTGTGACATCAGTGATATCTATGTCATCTGTAAATATTGTGACATCAGTGACATCTGTCATGCTTGTTACTACTGTACATCAGAGACATCTCTAAAATCTGTGACATCTGTGACTATTGTGACATCGGTTACCTTTGTGATATCTGTGGTTTCTGTGACTATTTTGACATCAGCGACACCTATGTCATCTGTAAATATTGTGACATTCGTGACATCTATGATGTCCGTGACTATTAGTGACATTTGTGACATTTTTGACATTTGTTACTATTGTGACACCACTGACAATTTTGACATCTTTTACTGCTATGACATCAGTGAAATCTGTGACGTCTGTGACGATTTTGAAAATTGTAACATCAGTGACGTGTGACTACTGTGACTATTGTGACATCAGTGGCATTTCTGACATCTGTGGCATCTGCATATGTTATGAAATCAGTGATCTCTGTCACGCGTGTGATGATTGTGACATCAGTGACATCTGTGAAATCCCCGACATCAGTGGCATTTCTGACATCTCTGGCATCTGCGTATATTATGAAATCGATATCTGTCACGCGTGTGACAATTGTGACATCAGTGACATCAGTGAAATCCCCAACATCTCTGACTGTTGTGACACCACTGATATTTTTTATGTCTTTCACTACAGTGACATCACTGACATCTGTGACATCTGTTACTACTGTGACTTCAGTGACATATGTCATGTCCATTACTATTGTGACATCAGTGACATCTTTGAAATCAGTGATATCTGTGACTATTATGACATCATTGACATCTATGTTGTCTGTAAATATTGTGACATCAGTTTTGATCAGTTTTGATCAGTTATGCATTCTTACACTCTGTTTACTTGAGCAATGTGTACAGTTCTGGACAGGGACATGGAGATTTTTTTTTCAAGTGGAAATAATGCCTTTTCCATTTGATGCATGCTTACTTCTCAAAACAAATAGTAAATTGAGAGCCTTCTGCCCCACAGCTGTCCAGTTGTGTGGTGGCCAGATAATGTAAGGATAAATTTCGGTTGCTGTGAAATGCATTAAAGCCCTTTCTCACAAACCAAAGCAACCTTCCTTGGGAGGCTAAGGGCAGTCAGCAGTGTTATTCTGTTTTGTTAGGTGTTGGTATTGTTCTTTAAGTGCCCTGGCAGGGGGGAGTTGGGAGAGTCACAAAGATTTTGGATGACTCTGTTGTGTTATGTTAATGAAGTGGCTTGCAGGTGGGGGCAGGAGTTTTTCAGGCTGGTGGTAGGGAGATTTTGGGATGGGCAGTTGCCAGGAGAGGCTAGTTGCTAGGGCAAAGTGACCAATGAGAGTTTACCTGATGTTTTGACCTGCTTACCCTATATAAACGATTGAATCCTAAATAAAGGAGACTTCATTTGAAATCATATTGATTTGTTCGTGAAGTTCATTGGCCCCCGCCGCATTAGTTAGGTGGGGTATGTTCGGGTTATGGCCATCTCAATATCATTTACAGCAGAGCCAGGTGCTAGCTGCTAAACTTTTTTTGATCCCTAACTATTTAAGTGATCTCCAGTCATCTTGGTGACTTTTCCACTAATGTTGATTGAGTTTGGTACATAAGGGGCCAAGCAAGAATATTCTTAGTTGTAGCCTTGGGTCTACGGGGGTTTTTGTGTGTGTGTGTTTGCTTAATTCTATAAAAGAGAATACTCAGGCTGCTCTCAGTTTGGTAAGTGGAAGATACTGAATGCTCTTCCTCTTAGGTCTGCTGCATTTGTTCACTGTGTCTTGTCAGACAGTCATCTTTCACCTGGGGACAGGACTGTGATTCTGGATTAGGGCAGCAGCAAGGAGACACTTCTGTAAATGACTTCTGGATCTGAATAACAAGCTCAGTGACAAACTCTGCTGATCTCCCTGTGGATATTACCAGCATCTAGGTCAGACTGAGGAAGGGCAACAAGATTCTTCCCACCTAGATTTCGAGCTGTCTTGTTCTTTGCCTTTGGCTAACACCTGTCTCTGTTCTCCTTTCTCGTCTCACAGGTAGATGCAGTGCGGGTGTACGTGAACAGCAGTTCTGAAAACCTCCAATATCCTGTCCTGTTCGTAGTTCGCCAACAGAAGGGAGTGCTGTCGTGGCAGGTCCCACTAATTTTTCGAGGCCTGTAAGTACTGGAGTCTCTTCCTTGGGATACATTGGTCTGCCAGCTGTATCCAGCATCGTTCTTCAGTGCTTAGATCTTGCTGCATGTGTAGACTGCAGGACTTTGTTGCCAAGTGTACTTGCTCACTGCCAGCTGAATGTAGGAAGACCATGATTTGATGGGTAGCCTCTTACTTGGCAGCCTGCTTTTGTCTCTTAATTTCTCAAATGTCAACACAGAGCACCAGGAAGTGTCTGCTGGGGAATCTACCAAATCACATGGTGTTGTTGTCCTTTCTACAGTTGCTTATGATGTATGCAAGTAGTTCTTGGGCTCTAGTTTGCAGCAGTGTTTGAACAAGCTCTCAAAAGAACACACAATCACAGAATCACTAGGTTGGAAAGGATGTCCAGGATCATCAAGTCTGACCATTCCTACCAATCACTAAACCATGCCCCTCTGCACCTCATCTACCCATTTCGTAAATACCTTCAGGGATGGTTGATTCAACCACCTCCCTGGGCAGCCTGTTCCAGTGCCCAATGACCCTTTCTGTGAAATTTTTTTTTCTGATGACCAGCCTGAACCTC
>WAAB01011581.1:1079-58508 GCA_013389865.1 Piaya cayana | reverse complement strand
AAAAAAAAAAAGAGATTATTTTTTTCCATAAAATCATAGCATAATTTGGGTTGGAAGGGACCTTTACAGGTCATCCAGTCCACCCCCCCTGCAACAAGCAGGAATATCTTCAACTAGACCAGGTTGCTTAGAGCCCTGTCCAACCTTGACCTTGAATGTTTCCAGGGATGGGGCATCTACCACTTCTCTGGGCTACCTGTTCCAGTGTTTCACCATGCTCAGCATACAAAACTTTCTTTGTATGTTTAGTCTAAATCTCTGCTCTTTTAGTTTAAAAACATTGCCTGTTTTCTTTTGCTTAATCTGAATGTACTCTGTGTGTATTCCAACTCTGGAAGTGTTAGATTTCAGCATACTGGCATTTCTTTTGTAGGACCAACAAAGCCTTTAACTTCACTGCCAGCCCTTCCCAGCCCCAGGTAAGGAGTTTTGTGCAGTGTTGCTTGTATGTAATACCACATCCAAGTGGTCGATGTGGTTTTTTGTAAGAGATGTCAAAAACATCATGACTAGGTCACTTCCCTCTTAGGATGGAAGGAAACTTCCTTATGGTTGAGTTTTCTGTGTATGTAGTGAAGAGGCAGCAGCATCTCATCTACTCTAGAGGCACATTTAGGTCCTTTTGCAAAGCAGTTAAGTGAACCAGACACCATGGTCAGAGCGAATGAATAGTATCTGCAGTTCAGGAAATTGTAGAAATTTATAAAGTCCAGAGGCCACTGGACAGCTACACTTTATGGGAAGTGAGGTGATGTGCACCAGTGCCTTGTTCCAGTCAGCACTGGTTCAATTGCCTTAGCATGACAAGCCAAGATGCAGTCTGTACTGGAGAAAAAAAAATAGGTAAATCAATAAGCTGTAAAGATATAACAGAACTTGGATTCCTATTCCTTGCTCAAGGCAGCAAGTCAAGTTGCAAGGTGATAAATTAAATGCCTGATAAGTCTGTTCATTAGCTCAGAAGAGAGCACATGTATAGAGCACATATAGCTGAGCAGCCTTATTTACAGCCCTACAGATACTACAAGTCCTCTCTTGAATGAAAATGCTGTTGGCAGTAACTATAGTAATACAGGAGCTCATATTGCTGGGAGAGTATGTAATTTACCCAGGCTGTCTGGAACTCCATTTTTGTTGTTGCTAGCACTCTTAGTAACATCACTTAATTTTGTTTCCTGTTACCAGGGATCCCAACTTATCCTTTTTTCCTGTCAAATATCTTAAGCTGGTTTGCAGATGAACACAGTGTTTTATAGTATAAAAGCACAGGAAATGGTGGTGGTTCTTTATAAACCCTCATTAATCTAGTAATTTGACTCTAGAGTGTTTCAGATCTGCCCTGGAATTAACTTTGTGACTGTGGTCTGTTATTTTTCATAATTCATAATATAAGATTGGCGACTTAATTATAGGCCAGATATAGAGAGTAGAAGGTGAGTGCTTCTTAATTGGTATCATGCTTTGTAAATCAAAGTATTAAATAGTTTGGGAGAAAGGGGAGAAGAAAAAAAAAAGGCAATTAAAAATTTAGATGAGTTTTGGAATAGCCCTGAAACAACAAAAAGTTGAGTGTAACAACAGAAGGGGTTGTTGCCCAGAACCCCAGTCATGCCTGAAGGCAAAAGGAGACATTAGATGCGCTGGTGTAGGTCAGGAGTGTTACCTGGAGATGTTTACAGCACTCAGTCTGTGCAGGAGAGAACTATAGGTCTCAATGTCTCTTAAATTAATTCTGTAGTTTGGTATAATTGCAACTTAGAAAGAAAATTATGCCCTCCTGGGTGACTTCCTGAAAGCTTTCCAAGGGCAGTGTACCTGAAAAATCAAGGAGCTCAGACTGCCAGCATCCTTGCTTGGCAGAGAGGAAATATGCTCAGATGAAGCAAATGTCTTGATGAAGTTTCAGTTTGTAAGGACTTGCAGCTGGAGTGAGCACTCCCTCAGCAGTGGGAGGACCCTGCATGGAGACGGGTGGTGGGAATAAATGCTTCAGTAGAAACGGGCAGTCTTGGAAAAAGCTCTGGGTGATTTCTTGCTTGTCCCTGCCCTTCTAAGTTGAGAGCCCTACTTCCTGGGAAGGGGATGGGAGGGGAAGGTAGATAAGAGATGCCTGCCCCTGGCTCAGTGCTATGGTTCATGTGACATAAAGGGAGCTTGCCAGCTGGAAATATCTCAGGTTATAGTTTTGAGCAGGACCTGTGGTAGCTTCCATCCCTATGGCCTTTAGCCACCAGGTCAGTATAAGAAAGGCAGGAAAGTGGTTGGTGTGGCAGTCCTCAGCCTTGCATTCCCTCTGAGCTGGGGTGAGGTGCCCATCAGCCCCTCATAATAGCTGTGACTGTGAGGCTGAGCTCTTGGAGTCTGTTTTCTAAGTAGGACAATGGGAGCCCTTGCAACAAACCTGCCTGCTGGGGTGGGCACAGAAACCAGCAGCTGGCTGGGGTAGTGCATCATGCTTTTACTGGAAAAAACATGCAAATAAAGATGTTGCCTGCAACATCTTCTGCCTGAATCTGAAAAGGCCCTTGCTGGGACAGGGAAGGGCATCTCCTGACCCCACAGACTGTCATGTGAGCCTGCTCAAAGCATGGAAGCATGAGAAGCTTGGCCTCAGAGGAAAAGTAGGAATATTAGCAGATGTTAGTCTCTCCTAACTTTTTTAAGAGCTATAGCTATTTTCAAAGCTGAACTGAGAATGGAAGCCTCCATTTACACCTTGCCCTCAAAATCAAGCAAAACCAAACCCCCTAAATCACACAACTAGTCTCAGGCATTTATGTATGGAACTCTTCAGAGCTCAACTGTTTGACCTAGTACTTTCCACAGTCTGTCTTTGAGGCAACCCATCTGAGATAAACTCTCAGATATGTTCCATACATAAAATACAGCTAGCAGTATCGAAACCTCTTGAAATTGCAAGGTAAAATGGAGAAGGCTATAAAATGAAGCCACTTTAGCTTGATCAAGTGCAGAAAGGCTTAAGGGGAGCAGAAGCTATGCTGTATCTTGCATGTTGAAGATGTCTGTCTAACAACATGCTGCACAAGGGGCAGAGTTTTCTGTATGTATTTAACCTATGTTAAATACATATTTAACCTGTAATGTAGGGTCCTAATGTTTAAAATGTGAATTTTTATGAAAGCCCTCCACATCCAAGCTCAAAGCCCCGCTTGGGCTGTGCAGGTACCTTAGGGAGGTGCTGAAGTTACAGACAGGGATGATTTCTGGACAGTAACTCTCAGTACTCTGCTTTCTTTTCAGTATTTTCTGTACAAATTTCCTCAGGATGTCGATTCAGTCATTATTAAAGTGGTGTCTGATGCAGCCTACCCATGCTCAGTTGTCTCCGTCCAGGATATTGTGGTAAGTCCGAGCAGAGGATGGTAAGGAGCTGCCTGATGGAGTTCTGGGTCCTCCTGAGAGGGGCTCTGTGCCCCAACAGAGATAAAAGCCCTAGGAAGGGCTTCACCCCGCTTTTGTGGTGGTGAAGGGGGCCCCTGAAAGAGGAATGAAAATCCTGTGGAAAGAAGGCAAAAATAGAGATCAGCATCAGAGATCAGAGTTCAAGAAGCTCATACAGGTTTTTTTTCTGGCAGTGAAGTGGGGGTGCTCTTCCTCTCCAGCCTGTCCATAGGGCATTTGTAAATCATGTTCCTCTTGTGAGGTTTAATGCCGTGCTGCCTTGCAACATGGATCTCTGCCTGTGGAGTGGTGTTGGATGGGTGCTGGTGACTGAGGGAGGGGACAGTGCTTGTTCCCTTGAATCTCCTCCAGCTCAAGGCAACATTGGGAAACTTCTGATTTGCAGATATGAGGTCTCTCCTCCTATCCAATTTGATTTCTTCTCTCCACACTTACTCATCCCCTTTCCTGGGAAGGGTAGAGCAACTGTTCGTACCGTGTAGCTCATAACTGGGAAATAGCCCCATATTTCTCCTGCTTTGCCATCTTCATGAAAGATGCAGGGACCTGTAGTGTGGGAGCAGCGAGCTGGTGACAGAGGTGCTGGATGCCTTGGCTGCTGGCTCTGAAGTCTTGGCAATTGTCCTTAATACCTGAGGTGTGAAGAGAGGGTCACATCAACTGCCCGTATTGCTGTGTTTGAATGGTAGAAAGGCAGGAGGAGAGACTGAAAGGCAATTTTTCAACCTGACAGATACTATGAGTAGTGGGAAATAGTAAAATAAGAGCAAGCACTTGTCATATAGTGCAGACTGCAAAATATGTGATACAGCCAGTGTTCAGCTGAGTGTATGCACAGCCCTGTGGGAATCGTGGAGTGATTGATCTAGCTGAATCCTCATATGGGATTAAACTGCAACACTCTTGTGAGAATACTGAGATCAGTGAGTGTGGGACACAGAGTAGCTCTTCTAAATTCTGAACGGGTTCTTTTTTCATTACCTCTGTCAACATGCTTTTTCTGCGGCTCTACACTGTTCTCCTGCTGGCTTCCTTCAAAATTGGTTTGGATTTTGTGCACCTGATTTAACCCTTAGTCATGTCTGTTTTAGTGCCCAGTGTATGATCTGGACCATAATGTGGAATTTAACGGTGTTTACCAGTCTATGACAAAGCAAGCAGCTATAACGGTGCAGGTAAGAGACTGATATTTTTTTTTGCCGCAGTGTTATGGGTTTTTTTGCGTTGCTTTCATTTTTGTTGTTGTTTTATTTTCAGTGGCTTGTCCTGTGCATCCCTACTTTTACTTTGTTAATTCTGGTGTGGCTGTGATCCTTTGTTTTTATTAGATCAGCTGATATCAGTAGAAGAAGAGATGTTATCTTTTACTACAAAGTCATGGTTATCTTTGCTTAGGTAGGTATATTATTGGTTGAGGCTGTTCTGTTCAAACTTTGACTCTCCTACCACTGAGTGGTCGTAGTAGGGCCTTATAATAAGCAAAGCTTAGGTAGATGTTTCACACTCATTGAAACAAGTAAATAAATGCATTAGCATTGGTTTGCTTGTACTGGGGCACTGCTGTACCTCATACTGGTGAACTCAGTTAGCTTATTGTCAGCAAGGATGCCAGGAGCATACCCAGAACAGGCAGGTCGCTGTTAATGTTAGTGACTGCTGGCTAAGACCAATCTCTGGCCCTTTGGAGCACTATTTCTGCTTTGTGTTGGAGGGAGAGGCTCTTTCACTTCTTATATATTCTGTCATCTTCCTCCCACACAGAGGAAGGACTTCCCAGGCGAGCAGTTCTTTGTTGTGTTTGTCATCAAGCCAGAGGATTACGCCTGTGGAGGTTCTGTGCCTTCATCCATCCATGGTAAGTTGTTCTAGGAGGCAAATTTGGTTGAGGCATCCAAGTGATGGAGTAGTGGGAGACCTTTGGCATCTTCCTATGAGGTAACACGGGGTTGTCGTACACCTCTATCTTGTCCAGTTAACTGTGAGAAAGAGTAAAGTATAAATTTGATATTGTTGGGTAAGTTAGATTCTTGATTGTTCCAGCATGTGGCTGGCTAGTACAGTGCCTGGCTTGCTAGGATTATAGAATCATAGAATCACCAGGTTGGAAGAGACCCACCGGATCATCGAGTCCAACCATTCCTATCAAACACTAAACCATGTCCCTCAGGACCTCATCTACTCGTGCCTTAAACACCTCCAGGGAAGGTGAATCGACCACGTTCCTGGGCAGCCTGTTCCAATGCCCAATGACCCTTTCTGTAAAAAACTTCCTCCTAATGTCCAGCCTAAATCTCCCCTGGTGGAGTTTGAGGCCATTCCCTCTTGTCCTGTCCCCTGTCACTTGGGAGAAGAGGCCAGCTCCCTCCTCTCTACAACCTCCTTTCAGGTAGTTATAGAGAGTAATGAGGTAATTATGTTCTCTTCGGTGCAGTCACGAGTGTCTTGGGAAATACTGGAGACATTCAGACAGAGCTGCTTACAGATTTTTTGGTTTGATTTGGTTCCCCTCCCAGCCCTTACTTCTGCATTATTCTTCTGCCTGCATGGAGGCCCAAACAACAGTTCCTGCAGAGAGCATCTTCTCCCACAGTTACCTTGGGATCTAAAACAGCGCTGGTTTGGGGGGACAAATTAGTAATTTGGGGGGAATAATTTCACAAAAGGCTTGTTCTATTGCCTTTCCCAGCAAGAAAAGCACCATCTGCTCCCTAGGCAGTAGTAAAAGCAAAGCCTCCCCGGCTCATGTGGTAGCTGGAACTGGAAAGGAGACAATCCTGTCCTTAAAGCTGGATGGCTTCCTTGCTGTAGGAGAAGCAAGACTACAACCAACAGATATACTGGGCTCCCCCAGTGGCCCCACATCTCCCCTGCCCCTAATTTCCCCTTCAGAATAATAATTGTACCTTCTGGGTGTTTTTATTTTACACTAAAATTGTCAGCAGAACTGTACTGACAGGGTGTGCTAAGGCATGCTGAAACCTAGAAAGTTGCTAGAAAAGTATCCTGCATAGAAGTGGTTTTCCAGCAGAGCTTTATCCAAAGGTAAATATGGTGTCCCAGTATCTCTAGTGAGATAAACTGGCCTTTTGAAACTGGATGAATAGAAGAAAAGGTGCCCTCAGGGTTCAGGCATCCAGAACTCGAGCAGGGTGTGGAAGGCTTAAGCAGGGATTTCCAGTCTAAGGAAAAAGGTTGTGGACAGAAAGGGGTGACCAAAAAAACACCACATGGAAAAGGCTGTATATTGGCAAGTCTTGGAAAGGTTTAGAGCAAAACCACACACGGATTATAGTGAAAAGCCAGATCCTGGTGATTTTCCAAGTGCAGAGAACTAAGATTAGGGCCAGAGTTTGCTAATGTTTGCTTGTTTTTACACATGCTGTCTGCTTTGCATCTCACAGGGAATGTTAACCGCACCTGGAACCTGCAGCGAACAAAGAACCTTCAAGTGATGATTGAGCCCTCTATTAAAAGTCAGTGTCTGTGGGCAGAGCAATGCAACTTTACAGGGGGACTTGGCACTTCTGCGTAGAAGGGTATGGCTGGGCTGGCAGCTTTCTGGTGGGATGGTGCAGAAAGTACCAGCAAAAGAAACGTAGCCAATTGGAGCCCTGGTCCCTTCCAGGAGGTGCTGCAGGGCACAGAGTGGTCTCATGGGCACACCAACTAGCACTAGGGGTGAAGAAAGCGGGGAAGACCTTGCAACAGGTTCTGGCAATTGCTCTTGAAGAAAGCAGATGGATTTGAAGGGTTGTTTGGGGTTGAGCATTGTCACTAGGTAGCACTGAGGACAGGAGAGCTGGCTCTGAGAGGAGCTGTCTGTGCTCTGTGAGCTGACTGATACCTTCTCTTTCCTCAGAGTCTGTTTATGTCCAGGCCATGTTCTTCAGCTTCCTGAGTTTCCTCTCCTTTTACCTGGGTTCGCTGGTGGTTGCTTTTGTGCACTACATCAGGTGAGTTGGCAGGTTTTAACAAGAACAGCCTTTCTCTTTCTCCTCATCCACATTGATGCCTCACCCTGCAGTGCTTTTTAGGACAAATATGGCAGAAAGCATCTGAACAGAGCAGCCAAGGAAGTCCATGACTCCTCAGTGGGCTTTTTCTGATCATCTGCCAGAAAACCTTTCTTCTTCATGGGGATCATGACAATGATGAAAAGCTAAGGTCCTGCCCTCTAGCTTTCAAAGCGCCTCTGCTCCTGAGTTTCTTTACATGAGGATACTGAGTGGCAGATGGGAATTGTGATGTGGCCAGACTGGGATATGGGGTGCCAGAGCACTGGGGAAACAAGGTACTTCCCAGAGTGCAGGGACCAAATACTGCAGTAAGCGGCGGTGACCTAAATAGGGCCTTGGATTCGCAAGAGTGCTGGTTACCTTCCTGACCTGCCCCTCCTGCCCCAGACCTCGATGCTTGGGCTTGTGTTGCAGGTTATACCTGCATCTGAGGTGAACTTGGACACAGTTGCTATTAGAGGTTATCCTGGTGAGGGGGAGAAGGCAAAAATCTTCAGTGCTCCCCAGGGGCCTCTGCTTCCTGGAGGAAACCATGAGGTTCGCTTAAATAACAGAAAGGACTGGAGGGGTAGGAGGGGCACAGTAGTCTAAAAGGGAGGAAAGATATGCACCTGTAGGGTGGCTAACTGCTAGTGCAGGATGAGAATGGGCCAAGAGGCAGGTGCTCATAAGGTGGTGGGGATGGTGGAATTCGTCTATTAGTGCTCCTTGTGTTGGCCTTGACAACAGTTAAACAAATCCTTTGTCCAAAGCTTGGAGGCTTGAGAGTAGGGAAGCCCCTTCAACATTCTTCCCTGTCCTACTGGGCAAAAGTTGGCAATGAGAAGAGCTGTAAAAAGCTTTCAGCCGATAGCAGGTTGGTTTGTGGGAGTCACACTTGTCAGCCAGCTCCTCAGATTGAACGTGGCAAAGAATTTTCAGGTGCTTCAGAAGAGGTGCTTGAGTTTGATGCTCTGAAACAAAACAGTTTTAAGATAGGAGCATGACTTAACTTGAAGGCACATCAATGAAACAAGATATCATTGGAATAATTCAATGAAAATATTTAAGTGTGTGTGCTCTTTTTTGCTGCTATTTTTTCCTCATTGTGGGCAAATGGGATTTTTTGTGCATCTTCACTGAAGGAGGTGGTATGGGCTTCTTAAATGTTGTGATGATGTGAGCCTCTACCTCCTGCTGCCCTTTCAGTAATTTCTTGTGTGTTTGATCCCCTGAGTGAGGCAGTTGGGTTTGAGAGGATGATCTAAGAGTCTATCCCAACATGCAGTGCAGGATGGGACAGTCATATTACTGGTTGTCCTGCCTCTGGCGGATAATTGAGGGGATAAAAAAACCCTCTATTGCTTTGGGAATTGGAGAGATGGACAGCAAGCAGTTATGGCTTAGTGGTGCCTTATCCAAACAGTATTTTGTTTGTTTGATTTTGTCGGGTTTTTGTTTTTTAGAGCTTGCACTGTGTTTACTTATTGGTAAGTACTGCCTATTTTTTTCCAGGGTTCGGAGGAAGGCTGCAGCTGGGAGATTGAGTCCTGATGATGGTAAGATCTCTTCTGTTGTGTGACAGCCTTAAGTGAACAGCACAGACCCCATGCCAGGCAAGGATCTGTCCCATCAAGCATTCTTCCCTGTGCATGTACCACGTAGTCCCTGCTGCTGCAGGGATGTCAGAGCTTCTTCTGTGCCCTCATAAAAGAAGCAGGCTCCCCTGATCCCTGTCCTGATCTCTGCCCTGAGGAGCTGGCTTTTAGATGAGTGGAGGAAGGACAAGCCTTGGCTAGACCTGGCTACAGGCTACTATTCCTGCCATGTCTGTTACTTTCTAAGCAAGGCACTTAGAGTTTGTCAGATCCTAGGTTTTAAGATTTCTTCTGCTTCGTGTAAGCATGGGATCCTCAATTTTTAAAATTAATTTTAATTTGTTTTTAACTGGAAATTACAGACCACCAAGTGATTGGTTGACTAGTACAGTAGGTAGTGACATTTGTGTTATTTATTTTGGTGTTGGATCCAGTTTACTTCATGCTGCAGCCCCATTTCAACGTACTATGGGTTTCTTCATTATAAAATATAGCTGCATCTAAGAGGCTACCAGTGAAAGATTGAAATTTTTGTCATGTGAATGGGGGTGGGGAGGCATTGGGACTTTCTGCTTTCTGGAGAAATGTGGGAGTTTCATTTTGTTTAAATATTTAGTGCCTGCAAAGTAGTTAATGCATTGGTTTGAGGATAAAGGCATCATCCTTTGTACCTCTCTCCTGGGGAAAGGGAAGATGTTATGTTTTGAAAACTTCTTGTTGTGTCTTTATTTTAATCCCTCACTTCTTTGGTTTCTCTGGTCTGCTACATACCACCAAATAAGCATACTAGTATAAACTGAGCTGTGTTTAGAGTATCAGCACTGGAACTTCATTCTAACCTGGCATTACTTAGGTTAATACTTCTGCCAAGAACCTGGGGGCATTTGGCTTCTCAGGAGTTGGCTTCTTCAGCCACTGAGACCCACATAGGCATCCCTTTATGTGGAATATGTGTGAAAGGTTTTCACAACCAAATGAGCAGGGGACTGTAAAAGTGTACTTAAAAGTATTCTAAATTTAAGTCATTTGGGATGGATCCTCTGGTGAGACAACAGTAGGTCTTAAGGCACTGGAGAAATGGGAAGGGCTTGTATGTCCAGAAGTTTAGGGAAGCTGAAGAGACCTTGCTGAGCCTCTGGAAGAGCTCCAGGCTGGTGACAAGGGATCACTGTCTAAGGCAAGGAGGCACAGTCTCCGCCGATTGAAACCAGAAACCTCTGGAAGTGCTGCTGGTCCTGCAGCTGAAAGTGTATGTGCCAAAGGCAGCTAAGAAACTGTTTTTCAAGCTGCCCTTGCAAGAGATGGAAGCTCAATTTTGGTGCTTGGGAAGTCAGCAAAGCAGCTGCCAGGCATAGATTCTTAGCAGTGGACTGGGCATGGTAGAGGACTGGTCCTGAGCAGGGAGGACTGCTGAACAGTATCCCTGTCAAAGGGCAGAAGAACACAGTTCCTTCACACTTCACAGGTTTCTTCCCAGAGGTACCTGCTTGTTCTGTAACCTGCCATCTCCCTCACGCTTTATGCCACCTGTTCATGCCGAGCACTGCATATCACAGCCACATCTTTTCCTCTGGGGATGATCCATGTCCTACCCACATGATCTTTCTTTCTCCATTGTGTCTTTTCAAGGTTTGTGCCCGAATGATGCCTATAAAATGGCAACTGGTGTCTTCTCTGTCACCCAGGGCGTGCTGGCTTTCTCTTCCTCCAAAGCATCCCTGATTCTCACCTTCTCTGTTGGTCCCCTTTTGTTTCCCCTTCTTCACCAAGGAATCATGGCTGGAGGTGCTGAGCAATCTGTCTCTGCCACTTGTCTTTGAATAGTCTGCAACTCCATGTGCTTCTTTGTTCCTGTCACCCATCTTATGCCCAGCTTTTGTGGTTACCTATTTTTACTTTTTAATCCTGTGAGGTGCCTCCCATCACTTTCTGGTGGAGGCAATAGCTGGAGGAACCACACCTAGTGTGGTACATTTACTTTGCTGACTCACTCACACACTGGGAGGTAGGACTGAAATTAGTAAGGTGAGCTGGGTCTGAAGTGGCTGTTAGAGACAGGGCAGAGTGCCTCTTCTCTCTGGCATCCCTGCTTTGTCCGGATTTAAATCTTCCCTTGGTTCTTTGGGAGAAAATGTTGATAGGTCTCTTGAGAGCATGAAGTTTGGTCTAAAATAAAGAGGAAGCATTCCTGTGGGACAGGACTGATGGGAATAGGAACCGTGCATGTACTTTGGCTTCAGGGACTTGGGGAAATGCTTCTTCCACCCTCTTCCTGGGGATCTGGATTTCCAAAGACTTCAAAGCAAAAGGAAAAACTGCCAGGAGAGAGGGAGAGTTGCACAGTGATTGACAAGTAGAAGGTGGATCTTGCTCCTGCAGCAACCTTCAACATCATGCTCATCCAACTCAGGGCTGAAGAACTATCATGTGGGGGGCTGTGGTTTGCCAGACCCTTTCCTCTGGTGCTCAGTCTGTGGCTTTTTGCCCACTTCTAATGCTTCTCTGAGCTGTTCATTGACCTGTTAGAGGAATGGGGCAGGAAGGTGAAGAAGCTGAAAAGACCAAGTCTTAGCCCTCAGCCTAGTAAGCACAGGGAACGTGTCAAAGGAAAGCAGTCATTTGAACTTGAAAATCAAGTGTCATTGCTGTATGGATGCTCCCCTGCTGAGGAACTGAGCTCAGGAAAGAACAATTGTCAGGGCTATTTACATATATGGCTAATAGAAATGGTATAAAAACCTGTGCAAGGTGTTATAGAAGTGCCTAGAATTGCCATCTGGAAAGAGGAGTCTGCCCACACCTCTTAGTTTGAGACAGGTCAGGTGTTGGGAAGCTCAAGATGCAGCTTGGGAAGCCAGGCCGTTGCCAGGCTGCAGTAGGGTTTCCTGGCCTTAGATACTGTTCCACATCCATCCCTTAGCTACTGACTGGCAACACAATGTTGCCACCACTGGAAGGTACAGTCCTTCTCCTACTGCTCTTGCTTCCCACCCTTTTGGGGAGATGGGTGTTTCACCCCTCAGTGCGGGGTTCTGGCTGCACTTCCTGCCGTGTTTTTCTGCTGCTAGTTCAGCAGCTGAGCTCCAGCACAGACGCAAAAAGAGGGAATTTAGAGGCAGGAAGGGAAAGTCCCACTGCAACCTGATTGGGAAGTGCAACCCTCCTTGCTTCAGATGTGTGGGTGGGAGGCAGGGACTTCACAGCCCTCAAAGTCTTGCCCCTCTTGTCATCAGCTTAAGATCATGACTACTTTTTGCATGGAGTATTTCTTGCTTTCTCCTTGCTTGGTTAAAGCTGTGTAGCAGCTGTCTTGTTAAAGGTGTGTGTGACTCTTACAGGAATAACTGGAGGTAGCGATATTTGAATAGATAATGCGGGAGGAGGGGAAGGAGAATTAGAAATTCAGAAGGGTCTTCTGAATATTGTGAGACTTGCTCTGGAATTTGCCAAGTCTTGCAGCCTCATAATGCAATCCCTGCAGTTTGCTGGAGGGAGGCTTGTGCTTTTGTATGTCAAACTGGCAACCTGTGTAGGGAGGCTGAAGGGAACGGGTTTGCTTCACGTGGCAAAGCAAGGGTTTCCCTTTTGCACAATATGCTCTAGGGGGAGGTTGCCATCTGTTCAGAGATATGCTGCTTTTCCCAAGCCCCTCCAGCTCTTCAAGCTGTTTGTATTCACCTTGGAGATGTGCTTCAAAGCACTGACATGAAACTAACTGTCCTTTTCCATCTGTTTCCATTGCAGGATCTGGGATTATGACGTCTTCACATCCTATCACAGCCAGCACCCCTGAGGGAAGCAGCTATGGTGCTATTGGTACAGAGTCTTCCACAACTGGGCATGGGGAGGGTTCTGCCTGGGGTAGGGGGAGGCACTTTTAGGCGCTTTAGAGCCTGAAGGAAATAAAGCTGCAAGCTGCTTTAGTAGCAGTTTTTAACTATTTGAAAAGAAAATTGCAGCTTGAGAGGTTCAGGTTAGGCTTGTAGGAAAAAAATCTGCAACAAACTGGTGGCAAATCTCTGGAAGACGTGTCCAGAGTCTGTTGTTTGAAATGGTCAAGCTAGAAGAAGTCACAGTCATCTGGCAAGTGTTGATGACTGTGCTGCTTCAGGTAGGTGGTAGACTAGGGACAGACAAAGGTCCCTTCCAGCAAAGCTCCTAGGAGTCTGTTGTTAGCACATCCAGCCTGCCTTTAGACCAAAGCATGCCTTGCACTTGAAGGCTGAAGAGTTGTGTGCAACAATAGAAGACAGAGTCAGAACTTCTTGCAGTCCAAAGATTTCATTAGGAGAGAAATAATGCCATGGTGGCAGCNTGCTTTAGTAGCAGTTTTTAACTATTTGAAAAGAAAATTGCAGCTTGAGAGGTTCAGGTTAGGCTTGTAGGAAAAAAATCTGCAACAAACTGGTGGCAAATCTCTGGAAGACGTGCCCAGAGTCTGTTGTTTGAAATGGTCAAGCTAGAAGAAGTCACAGTCATCTGGCAAGTGTTGATGACTGTGCTGCTTCAGGTAGGTGGTAGACTAGGGACAGACAAAGGTCCCTTCCAGCAAAGCTCCTAGGAGTCTGTTGTTAGCACATCCAGCCTGCCTTTAGACCAAAGCATGCCTTGCACTTGAAGGCTGAAGAGTTGTGTGCAACAATAGAAGACAGAGTCAGAACTTCTAGCAGTCCAAAGATTTTATTAGGAGAGGAGGAAAAAACCCTTCCAAGGGTCTCATGTATCTAAAATAATGGGAAATGCCTTCCTTTGCTGGAGTATTTCTTAATCTCTTTAGAACAGTTTTCCTCCTATGGAAGGGTATCGAACCCTCCTGTGGAAGGTAAGTCCAGTGCTGTGGATTTTTGGGACATAATCCTTCAACTTGGCAGCTCAGGGACTCAGGTGCGGGTCCAGGGCAGAGTGAGATGGCTGCCTAACTAAGAGAGGAGATCAACTCTGTAATTTTTAGTCCCTACTCAGGATGCATTTGCTCATTGTAGTGTAAAGACAGCCCTGACACTCCAGGTGTCACTCAGTTGTTGGACTGGGAAGGTGTGATATCTCTGAACACCTGATGAAGAAACACAAAACTGATATTTCATGATGTTTGGATAAAATTCAGGAGAAATAGTCCAGAAATATTGTTGAGGGCTGCAGCAACCCCTCTCACCCCTCCCAATTCTCAAGGAAAGGCTTTGAAAGCATTTGAGAAATGAGAAAGAAACTTGTGTTCTACTAATGCCAGTATGGGTATTGAGCTGGCGAGGAGCTTGGCCAACAAGCGTGAAGAACACACAGGTCCTGCTGACCTGCAGGTGACTGATACTGTGCATTCAATGGCAGCAAAACTGATGCTCTCTCTGCTTTGAAAATTTTACTTTCTTCCTCTTTACCTTTTGTTCTACAATATTTTTAGAAAAGCTTAAGTATAAAGCTTATATAAAATCTGTAAATTAAATAGGTCAGCCTGTTTCTGACCCCTGGACAGACTGCTGCTTTCACTAGAGCTTTCTGGCCTCTCCCAGATGTCCAGGTTTCAGAGCCCAGGCTAGTAAAGAGCAGAAAATGTTACGAGATGAAAAGTAATAGAATAAAAGCAGGGAAAAACCCAGAATGCAGCAGAGGGGTAAGATGATCCTGAGAGTATTCTTAGATGATATCTGAGACTTTAAAGAAGGTTCATGATCATGGAAAAACTTGTTCCCTGAAATGTCCTTATGAGCTTGTCCCAGAAGGTTGTTGCTGATACCTGGGGTGGCTTTCTTGTTGCTGTGCATAGAGGAATTTAGCCTTTACCCTGCCTGTTTCCTCCTCCCTGCTCTACTCCAGACGAGTCAAGCTCCAGTGGTGGACGGCAGTTGTCTTCTCCTGAGCGTGGGTTGCCACCTGGTTCTGACACCGACAGCTCTGTGGAGGAGGACAGTGACTTTGACACCATGCCAGAAATTGAAAGCGATAAGAATGTCATCCGCACCAAGGTATGGCTGCTGTTGCAGCTGTGACCATAATGCTGGGCCATTGACACATCTGGGCCAGGACCAGCACTAGTCACTTAGTGTTTTTAAGTTTCCACATCCTCTTTAGCTGGAGTTAATCTAATGAAGTTGAATGTGCTGCATAGTGCTTTTTTTCAGTCTAGAAAGTTTCCTGCTGTGCTAAGTGTGCTGCTGAAATGACTCATTTAATAGAGAAGATCACAATGTACTGAGGACTTTTAAGAATAAAGGAAGAAATCTACAGTGTCCCAAAAAGTCCAAGGAGGTGGGACAGCATAGGGAGGAAGTAATGTGCAGTAGTAAGTGGTTATCTGGTTATAAATAGTGTGACTGCAGTGGATGTACAGAGGGGCTTTAAGCTAGCAGTTCTCTGATTGCCTCTTTTTGTGACCCCATGCTGTGGTCAGAGCCATTCCTGGAGGTCAGAGAGTTTTGCAGAACTTGTTCTTCAAAGAACCAAGGGACACAATAAACTCACTGTGTAAAAAATGGTCCGAATAGCACCAAGCTGCTTATTGTCCAAATAAGTCAAGGTCTTCTACTGGTTTCTGTAGGCATCATTAGCTCTTTTCTGTTTTTCTTCTCTCTGTCTCCACCCACTAATGTTTTAGGTGTTCCTCTACCTATCAGACTTGTCCAGGAAGGACCGACGGATTGTCAGCAAAAAGTACAAAATCTATTTCTGGTAAGGAGAAGACAAACTGTAAAGGTGCAAGCTCTGGACCCAGTTTCTGGTTGTGGAGTCTGCGTGCCCTTCTTACAAACCACACTTTCGACCTGAGGATATACTTTCAGCCATCCTGTTACACATTCTGACCCTGTTCCAACGAGTAACTGCAGGTCCTACGTAGCTCAAATAAGGATATTTGTGGAGCAGGGCATACATGATCCTGGCAATGGGTTCTGGTTTGCGTAATTGCTTTAGTGGGGTAACAGCTGGTGTGCTGGAACATACCAGAGAAGGGGATAAGTTGGCTCTCAATCTTATGAACTTATCACAGAATCACGAGGTTGCAAAAACACCTCCAGGGTCCCTAAAACACCTCCAGGGAAGGTGACTCAACCACCTCCCTGGGCAGCCTGTTCCAGTGTCCAATGGCCCTTTCTGTTAAAAATTTGTTCCTGATGTCAAGCCTGAACCTCCCCCGGTGAAGCTTGAGGCCATTCCCCCTTGTCCTGTCCCCTGTCACTTGGGAGAAGAGGCTATTACCCTCCTCTCTACAACCTCCTTTCAGGTAGTTGTAGAGCGCCATAAAGTCTCCCCTCAGCCTCCTCTTCTCCAGGCTAAACAACCCCAGCTCTCCCAGCTGCTCCTCACAAGACTTGTTCTCCAGCCCCTTCACCAGCTTCATCGCTCCTATCTGGACTCACTCCAGAGCCTCAACATCCTTCTTGTGGTGAGGGGCCCAGAACTGAACACAGGATTTGAGGAGCGGTCTCACCAGTGCTGAGTACAGAGGGAGAATAACCTCCCTGGACCTGCTGGTCACACCGTTTCTGATACAAGCCAAGATGCCATTGGCCTTCTTGGCCACCTGGGCACACTGCTGGCTGATGTTCAGTCGGCTGTCAACCAACATCCCCAGGTCCTTCTCCTCCCGGCAGCTTTCTAGCCACTTTTCCTCTAGTCTGTAGAGCTACACAGGTTTGTTGTGCCCCAAATACAGGACCCAGCACTTGACCTTGTTAAACCTTACGCCATTATGTTCCGTATCCCTGACTTTTTTGTACCCTGAGCATTTGCCTCCTGTTTGCATTGGCATGTTTGCTCTTCTGCTTCAGGAGATCACAGTCAGAGGCGTAAAGCTGGGAGAGCAGGGTCTGTGCCCTTCAGCACCAAGGTGTACACATTCTTCCACAAGCACCACGGGGCTCTGTCCTGGGTGTGCTCCAATTGTTTTGGTGTATGTGACTACTGCTACTGTCTCCTCTCTGCAGGAACATCATCACCATTGCAGTGTTTTACGCCCTGCCGGTGATCCAGCTTGTCATCACTTACCAGACGGTGCGTTGGGCTCTGTGTGGCTGTCCCCCATGCTTGGGTACTCTTGCCTTTAAATTTATTCTGTCATTGCATGGTATAAAGATGACAGTCGCAGTGAAACTGGAATCTTGCTCTGTCTGAGGGGCAATTTACTTTAGCTTCTTTCTCTGCACCATGTGTTGAGTGTTGCTACTGGCTTGGCTCGCTGAGCCTGCAGTTCTGCTATTTTTGCTTGGGAAGCGGGAGTGCAGCTGTTTTCCTTCTCATCTGATGTCTCATCTGGGGCCTGTTTCATTTTAGAGGCAAGAGGAATTTGCCATTACCTCTGAAAGACAACTGAAAGCAAATAGGGTTTGCTGTGAAATGAGTGATTTCTCCTCCCTTTCCCCACTTCACTCTTGGTATCCTGCTGTTATTCAGACATTTGCAAGCAGATCTATTAGTGGTGGGATTTGAGAACACACTATATATTTTCTCTGTAGACTGTTGTCAGATTTGTGGCCTGTGGCAGTGCCTGGTCTCTGTCCCCTAGAAGCTTCACTTGCACATACTCCCCTATTCCAGAGCTAGAGCTTGGCTGTGTCCTGGTACACCTTGTGTGCATGCAGTGTTTCACAAAGCAAACCTCCCCAGAGTAGGGAGAATTTGCTAATATCAAGTCTCCCACCTCCTCTCTGTCCAGGTAGTGAACGTGACAGGCAATCAGGACATTTGCTACTACAACTTTCTGTGTGCCCATCCCCTTGGTGTGCTGAGGTGAGTGAGTCCTTCACTGCATTGTTGTCTTGTGCCACCTGAGTGTTTGTGCTGTGCCCAGGTCAGGACTTTGTCCTTGCCAGGCTCACAGTAACTGTGTTGATAAAGACCACTGAGAATTTAGGGCTTGGGAGTTTTGCTTAGAGTGGTTTTCTGTTGTAGTGAGGCACACGCACCCAGAAACATGCGGCACCTGGGTTCCCCTAGCAAACCTATGACGTGGCAACAAGATGCTCCCACGCTCTCTTGGGCACTTCCACTTGTACCCAAGGTGCAACAGCTCTGCAGAGAGGTCGAGATCAGTCCAGCATTTCTCTGAACTAATGTGGGAGTGCAAAGAAAGCAAAGTTGGGAATCTCACAGAGAAATTACTAAAGCCACCGGGACAGCTGAACTACTCAGCCTAAAATTGTCATCCAGGGTGTAAAACTGGCAGGTGTTTGGCAACTGCCAAGGTGGAGAATGGGGAAGAGCAAAATGGATTCAGCTTATTGTGGGCTAGAGTTTAGTTTCCTGCTGCTGTGCTGCATTTGTCTCAAACCTTCTTTTTCCCTGCAGTGCCTTCAACAACATCCTCAGCAATGTGGGCCACCTGCTGCTGGGCTTTCTTTTCCTCCTCATAGTGTTACGCAGGAACATTCTCCACCGTCGGGCCATGGAGAGGAAAGACGTCTATACCCTGGTAGGAACCATGGTCGCATGGGGCCAAGTGGAGGGAGGAAGGACAGGGAGCACTTGAACACCAGTGATACACAGTGGGCTTCAATTTGCCTTACTTGCTGGAGAATTGAATCCTCCTGTTTTTTTATCTCCCCTGAGACAGGGTTTAGGTAGCATGCTTATGTTCTTGCACACCCCAGTACTTTGCTGCTTATGGTCTGTCCATACTGCCATGGTGACCCAGCCTGGGCTTGCAGAGATAAGGAGATGAGCAGCCACTCCTGTAGCTGTTACTTTCCCTCCAGCACTTACTGTACAGGAGTGAGGTCAGCAAGAGTGTCCTGAGATGTTTTTGTTTATAGTAAGGTTTGATTTGTCTTACACAATCAAGAGTTCCTTCTTGGCACTTTTGTTAGCAAGAGGGAACAGAGCTGCCTACAGTAACTCAGAGGAATTTAGTTCCTCTAGCTCTGAAGCAGAGCTGTGTGGAGTCAAAGCCTCTTCAGTTTCTACTGGTCAAAAATGGAAAAATCAGCAACTCTATGGGCAGTGGTGCTGGGAGGTCTGGAGAAACAGCCCTGTTCCACTGTCTTCGTAGCAAGTGAAGGTCTTAGCAGTTTTAAAGGTCTGCTGCTTGTGGCTTTCAGATGAGACCTCAGCCAGATCCTGATGGAGGTGCCTTCTCACCTGTGCTGATGGGCTCTGACGTGCACAGTGCCTTTAACCCTCTACTGACCACAGGAGCAAGGCTGCTTTTCTGGGTCGCCAGTGCTCTCTCACTTTGGGGCAGGACGTAACATGGTCCAAGATTCCTGACAGAGATTTTTAGTTTCAAGATGTCAGTACTGAGATGCTGAGGTCTTCAGGTCAGATGTTTCTGTGTGATTAGCTTGGGTTTTGCTGCCTGTGGTTTCACCTGGCTATGCAGTGTGCAGAGCCTACAGTTGCACATAGCCCACTGCTGCACTGGTGACTGAAGAACATGCATAAGGGTTAGGAGGGATGAAGTGATGGAGACTGGAAGTTCTTTTGTTGTTGGGACGGTGAGGGTACTTATGATACAGCTCTGCTTTCTTCCAGGAATATGGGATCCCAAAGCATTTTGGTCTCTTCTATGCAATGGGCATCGCTCTGATGATGGAAGGGGTGCTCAGTGCCTGTTACCATGTCTGCCCTAATTACTCAAATTTCCAGTTTGGTGAGTTGAGTTTTCTTTCTCCTTTTGGGCTGGAGGTAGGATTTCCCGTGTTCTGTCTCCTGCTGAGTTGCTGGCATTTCTCATCCCTCTACCCTTGCAAACTTCCCTGGACTCTGCCTATTCCAGGGCTCAGTCAGGAGGCAGTGAGGCTTTGGATGCTGGGAACTAGTGCATTTCAGCATCCTCTCCAGCCTTGGTACTCTGGTAGTGACCTGCTGGCAAGATCTCCCTTTGCTTTTGAAGCTCAGTGTTTGAAGATAGCAAGTACACAGCCTGAATGGCCGAGTGCTTGAAGCCTAGGAAGCCTTTTTCTACCATCTCAGTGGAAGTTCTTTCCTCTGTGGACTCCTCTGCCTTCCTGGGGGAGAGAAGACTTGGGCAGGATCTTGTCTGTGTGTGTAAATGCCTGATGAAGATGAGTGAGCCAGACCCTTCTCAGTGGTGCTCAGTGACTGAACAAGAGACAATGGGCACAAATTAAAACAAAAGAAACCCATATGGACTGAGGATTTTTAAATTTTGGTGGTTTTGTTGTTTTGTTTTTTTTTTTTTTTTTTTGAATGTGGTCAAAGACTGAACAGATTGCTCAGAGGGGTTGTGAAGTCTCCTTCTGTGGGGATATTCAAAGCTTGACTGGACATGGTCCTGGGCAACCCTCTCACAGCTGATGCTTGAGCAGAGTGTGTAGGACCAATCTACCTCCAAATGTCCCTTCTAACCTCAACTGTTGTGTGATTCCCTGCCTATTTTTGTGCTGCACTGTGTTAGGCAGTTATTTTCTGAGCCCCTTTGGTTTTTGTTGCCCCGAGCATGGTAGATGTGCTGCAAGACTGCAAAGCAGGGATCTGTGCCTGCCAGCCTTGGATTCGGCCCTACTGCCACAATTCTTTATACACACTTGGAACAGCTTCCCGAGCTTACTGGCAGGACCCATTTTCACTGTTTCTGTTGTGCTCCCCCTGTAGACACCTCCTTCATGTACATGATCGCAGGACTGTGCATGCTCAAGCTCTACCAGACCCGCCACCCAGACATCAATGCCAGTGCCTACTCTGCCTATGCTTCGTTTGCTGTAGTCATCTGTCTGGCCGTCCTTGGAGTGGTATGGCTACCCAATTCTCTGGGAGGGAGGTGATGTGGCTGGGAACATGGCTTAAGTGGGCAAATGATTGAGGAGAGCAATAGTGCATGTTAAGCAACTGGTAGCGCTTGAATTCCCAGTGCTCTTGAGTCTTCCTCCTCCCTT
Organism: Piaya cayana; assembly: GCA_013389865.1. Classification (NCBI taxonomy): domain Eukaryota; kingdom Metazoa; phylum Chordata; class Aves; order Cuculiformes; family Coccyzidae; genus Piaya; species Piaya cayana. The sequence continues at coordinate 37,670 of WAAB01011581.1, read as the reverse complement.
CTCCTGGGCTCATAGGGAGGGTAAAAGCAGAGCAATTTTCTCTAGGTGAGCTCCTTTCTTGGACTTTGTCCGCCATGTGCCCTCAAGAAGAGAAATTCAGACATCCAAGGGTCCATGACCAAGCATGCAGCTGAACTCCTGTGGGGTGGCTCACCTTGTAGGAGGAGGAGTGAGGCTGGCTGAGCTTCCAGGACTCCAAGTGTCCTCTACCGAAATTGCTTTTGCCTCTTCTTTCCTTTTGAACACTCTTGTATTGCTAGGTACAGTTCCTGCGCTTGGCCCTGCTATCTTTGGAGAGGCGCAGGGATAGAATAAAGGCAGGGAGGGGCTCCCAGACAAGTTTCTAGAGTACCTGCTTATAGAAGGGCACTGGAGCAGAAGGGATCACAAGAGAGTGCAGCTGACAGGTCAGGCTGGTGTAGGGTTTTGCCCCTTTGCTCATAGTATTGCAGGTATTGAGCTGAATTTACTCAAGTCCCCAGACTGTGCTTTACCTTGGAGATCTCTGCTTCTATGTTTTTGGGGGACTCTGTTTCATTTGGCAGCAACCAAGCAAAGTCCATTGAATTCTTGCTCTGAACTAGCAAGGTCCCAGCAGACTGTCAGATCCTCACTACCTGATGTAACGCAGAATAACAATTGATTCTGTGAAGGTCCCTGCATAGGAGACTGTGGGGTAAAGCATGCAAGGGTAGCTGATGAATTTGGGGCTTCCCAAGAATCTTTGTGGTACATCTGCATAATCAGGTTCAAAACACTGGGGGTTTATTCTGCGATACCTTGTTTTTTCTTATGGGATGTTTTGAAGCTGGAGAGTAGAGCTGATAAACTGCATGTCTCCCTTGCTCCATTCATGCAGAGGTGGCTTTTTTGTTTGCTTTTTTTTTACCCCCCCCCCCCCACAAAGAAATGTTCAGGCACGTGCTGTGCCCCAGGGGAGTGTGTGGTCACAGCCTGATGGCAGACCAGAGTTTCTGGGCTCCTTAATGTATAACTGAAAAGTTAAAGTTTTAATATAGCATTAACCTGCTAGGTCAATTCCAGTCCTTAAATAAAGTGAAAGGGTAAAATAGGTGCAATTGCCTGCAGAGCAGTTGTGTCCTTTTTTGGTTCACTATGGTGAACTTGTTAAAGTAACAGTTAGTTCCCTGACTGCCTGTAAAAATCCAGCTCCTGGCCAGAGAGCTGCTTACCCACCTCAGCGCAGGGAGCTCGCGTAGCCTGGGAGTCCCTGCATTTCTGCTCCCTGGGCCAGCTGCAGTCCTTCCAAGCTGTCACCTTTGTCTGAAGGGGTGTTCAGAAAGAATGGTTTCCTCTCCAGAAATGCTGAGTTCCTCTTGATTTTTTGTATTTTGTTTGGATTAATAGATCTGTTTTCAGGTTGGAAGATCTGGGGGTTTCTCTTCCACTTTCAGTGAGGCTGTGTAATGCCTCATAGTGAAGCAGACAAAAGGCTCAGTCTGCTGATAACAGGGCTCAGTTTGCTTTTAATATGTTTGCTTTCAGGTATTTGGGAAAAATGATATGTGGTTTTGGGTCATTTTCTCAATGATCCACGTTTTGGCTTCGCTGGCTCTCAGCACCCAGATCTACTACATGGGACGCTTCAAGATCGGTAAGTGCTGCGACTGAGCAGAATGTGCAGGGACCTCCTGTCCTCACCTGCTGGGAACTGCCTCTGCAGCACATCTGTGAGCATGATCCCATGGCCTGTGCTTGTGTTCTGGGTTATACTGTCCTCTCATCCATCCAATGCTCTTCCTGGCCACTGAAATTCTTGCGCTGTGCTGCTTCCCAGACCCAGGGAGTCAGGGGGACCTGTCTGCTCTGTGGTGGCAGAAGAGCTGGACAGTGAACAAGGCTGTCCTTCAGCTACATCTCTGCCTACTGCTGTGCTACATAAACCTCAGTCATGGGATGGAGGTGGAGAGGGTCTAGTGGGGAACCCGGCACCTGTGCTCTGCTTACAAACTTCTTTCTCCTTCCTCTTCTGCTCCTGTCTGCCTCAGATGGCCCTGACTCAGGTAACTTAGCAACTCTCATTTTTCTCTGTTGAACTGATGGAGCAGTGGCGCAGGATCCAGGGATGCATGGAGGTGTGGGGAGGCAGGCTGGGGTGCCACCTGGGGTTGGTTCTTGAGAAGTGAAGTCAGTTTGCCAGCAACACTGACAGTCCCGTTCCGTGGCAGGGAAGGGGTGATAGAGCACAGGAGAGCTCTGATCTTGATGTAGGAGCCTTTCCAAGCTTCACATTTGTTTGTTAAGAGAGGTTTGCATATGCATGCATGTCCCCACTGCCACTGGCGGCTCTCCAATTAAGGTTTTGCAGTGATTTTTTGACAGCAGAAGAGTCTTGAGTGCACTCTGACCCTCTAGGCTCCTCTAAGGGCTGAAGGAAGAGTTTCTGCTGTTTTCCTGCTCTAGCAGCTTGTTCCATGGAAGATGCTTTCCTCCTTCCTGCATAAACATCTGTTCTCCAGAGAGGCGATTGCAAAGCCAGCCCATTTACGCTTACAGTCAAGGTCTATTTGATTTCTGGGCAGGTCCAGTGGCAAGGGGATGAATGTTTTTTAACTTGTCACTCTGTCCGAAGGCCATGCGCATCCTGTGGTGGCTTCCCTTTTGCTCAGCACAGACTGCTCCTGAAGGGCAAAACAGGAATCTGTTGACACCCTGAGCATTCGCAGGCTTCATCCTCTGTGGTCAGCCAGGGGGTGAAGGCTTCATTCCCCTGTAGGTGTTTTGGCACTTACTCTGCTGGGTTCTGGCTTTTTATTCTTTTCTTTGACAGACTTGGGGATATTTCGACGGGCAGCGATGGTGCTGTACACAGACTGTATCCAGCAGTGCAGTCGACCAATGTACATGGTAGGTGATGTCTCACCTCAGTGATCGCTCGCTCTGTAGGCAATGTGCAGAGGAAAGAGTTGTGGCTATTTGAAAAAAAGCGATGCTCTCTGTGTCCCTTCTTCCCAATGCTCCAAAATGTTTGACTAAGTGTAGATCTCCACTGGAGCAGTTTACCACCTGTTCTCAAGCCTCCTCTGATCCAAGGTTTGGCTAATAAGACATTGGAGCAACGGTGAGGCAAGCATGATAAGATTTACCTTTGCTCTTGCTCTCTGAGGTGCATCCATTCAAGGAATGGATATCTGGCTCTGTGCAACATGGCCTTTCAGGGGTAGAATCATAGAATCTCTAGGTTGTAAAAAACTTTTGACATCATCAAGCCCAACTCTACCTGTCCACTACCAAGCACTTAATCTACTGGTCTTTTAAACTCTTCCAGGGATGGTGGCTCAACCACCTCCCAGGGCAGCCTGTGCCAGTGCTTGATAACCCTTTCTGTGAAGACTTTTTTCCTAATGTTCAATCTGAACCTGCCCTGGAACAACTTGAGGCCATTCCCTCTCATCCTGTCACCTGTCACTTGGGAGAAGAGGCCAACACGGACCTCTGTACCACCTCCTTTTAGGCAGTTATAGACAGCAATAAGGTCTCTCCTCAACCTCCTCTTCTCCAGGCTAAACAGCCCCAGTTTCCTCAGTCACTCCTCATAAGACTTGTGATCCAGACCCTTCACCAGCTTTGTCACTGTTCTCTGGACACACTCCAGGACCTCAATATCTTTCTTATGCTGAGGGGCCCAAAACTGAACACAGGATTCGAGGTGCAGCCTTGCCAGTGTTGAGTGCAGGGGCAGAATAGGTAGGCAGGTTCGATGCTTGCACACAGCAAAACAGTAAGAAACAGTAGCTGTTAACCTTTTGTCCTGCTGATTACTTTCTTCTTGGCACAGAGAGCTAATTAAAACTTGAAGCCAAATGAAGTTTTCTATCAGTGAACATCCTTTTTCTTTATTTTTTTATTATCTAGTCTTCCATCTCTGAATAAGTTCAGACTGAGTTTTAGAAGCAGACTTCAGTGCACTCAGGCATAAAGTAAGCCTGGTCAGCCTGAAATAGCTACATCATGAAAGCAACTGTTAACATAAATGCACGTGCCCCACAGATGAAGCCTTTCTGCCTGCTGTCACTACAGTGCTTCCCTGGCTAATGGTGAGATGTGTGACAAAAGGCCCTGTGGAGATGTGTGGGATGCTATCCAGAGCTTCCCCTGTTGCCTCTTTCAAGCATGTCCTGGCTCCTTGTAATAATTTTTCTGTAAAATGGTCAAAGGGAAGGAATCTGACTAGAAAAAGGAATGGAAGCAGTCAAAGGGTTTGCAGAACCTCCTGAGGCTGATCTTTAAATGCTGGGCTTGTCCTTTTTTAGATGGTTAGTCTCCTTTTTCCAACACTTTCTTCAAATTTGTGAGGGTCAGAGCAAAAAAAGCTCCTGCACAGCAAACTTCAGAGCCAGGCGCACATGTGTTTGCAGGAACCAGACTCTGAATAATCACATAGTAGAACACTGAACTGCTGAGGCAAAGGCCTCTTTTTGCATTTCTTTCTGCTTTCACCTTATCATCAGTGTCTTCTCTACAGGACAGGATGGTGCTGCTCATTGTTGGAAACCTGGTCAACTGGTCCTTGTAAGTAGTGGGGCATTGGTGTCTTGCATACTTGTGCACATGGGCATCAGGGTTCAGAGCTGACACACAGGTGACCTGAAGTGGTGGGGAAATGCAGGAGTGTCTGTGCCGTAATCCTGTGCTGGGGCCCTTCTGACACGTTTTGGCAAGCGGCTTAATCTGTTGAGCTCTGATGGGGAGCGTTACAGCACGACAGAGCTACGTGAGCCGTCCCTAAGCATTTGAGCCTGTGCTGTCTCATGGCTCGTGTCTGAGTGAGCTTGTAGGGCTGGGCTGGTGCTGTGATGCTGCATTGTGCTGTGCACGTGCTTTCCATGTAGCTGAAAGGTCTCCAGCATAGCCAGGATGCAAGGAACTTGACAAATGCTCATTAGTCACAGTCATAGAGCTTAGCTCAGCAGTAACTGCATGAGTAGATGGGATCCATCCTTGGATGAGACCTAAAATCATTGCCTCAAGCTCGTGCTTTTCACTAAAGCTGCTTCACAGAGACGTGCCTTCTGCTATAGGTACAGGGCTGGGGCCAACACCTGCTGAGCGAGATGTGTTTAGTCATGGGTCGGAAGCAACCTGGGGCCGTTGTCTGTGCTCTGGGGTCTCCAGTGGCTGTCAGTGGCTGACCATGGCCAAGTTTGCTCAGCAGGGGCAGAGATGGATGGTGCATTTTCCCCAGGGATTCGGGAGGCTGTAGCAGTGTTGCTGTGTCCTGTGGTCTTGGCGGGGCAGAGGCTGGCTCTCAGTTAGGGATGTAGCCTGTTCCTAGTCGAGGAGGCTGTCTAATATCCCTTCTACCCTCTTTCTCAGTGCAATCTTTGGGCTGGTGTATCGGCCCAGGGACTTTGCCTCCTACATACTGGGCATCTTTATCTGCAACTTGTTGCTCTANACATCCGTCCATCAACCACCCACTCAGGCGTCCGTGTGTCCATCCAGCCTCGGTTCCACCCATCCGTCTGTCCATCCATCCATCCATCCATCCATCCATCCATCCATCCATCCATCCAGCCCTCCCTCCCTCCCTCCCTCCCTTAAACACCTCCAGGACAGGTGACTCAACCACCTCCCTGACCAGCCTGTTCCAGTGTCCAGTGACCTTTTGGTCCAGGCTGGCATGTCAGCCCTATGCCTAGTTCTGGCCCCTGGGAGGAACTGGGTGTATATTAAGAGACTATGTCCTTGTTTGCAGCTCCGCAGCTCAGAGAAGCTCCTGCCCATCCCCCTGTTCTGCATCGTGGCCACAGCAGTGGTGTGGGCAGCTGCCCTCTACTTCTTCTTCCAGAACCTCAGCAGCTGGGAGGTAAAGTTGCCCTTTCTCTGCCCTACTGTCTGTCTCCATCTCTCATCATCTTTCCTTCCTACTGTCCATTTTACACAAAAAGTACTCTGGGGAAGAGTCCTGGACTATTCATGGAGAGCTGAGAGTTCTTCAAGGAGACTGGGAAGGGAGCGTAGGAGGCTCTGCTGAGCCAAAAATGACTGCATGTAGCTGTGGAGAGACTGGGGATCCAGAGGTGACTGGTCCTCATCAAGGGGCAGAGGAGGACCTGGGGATCTGAAAGCAAAACTAGGTAAATCCTGGCCAGTGCTGGATGGAAGACTTCTCTCTGGAGGAGATCGCCAATGGGGAATAACCTACCTAGAGTTGTGGGCGGCTCACCATGGTCTGGGAGGCTCTTATGTTCTGTCTGAATGCCTTCTAGCAAGATCTCCATGGAAGTGAGGAGTTTGCTGCAGGGTGTTCTGCTAGAGGCTGTGCAGCCTGTGCAATGCAGGATCTCAGATGTGGAGATCCAAGGGTAACCCCGAGCCGTGGATTGTGACCCCAGATCCATCTCCTGGTCCTGAGTGTGACATTGTGCTCCTGTCCTGTTCTCACCACGTGTCTGGTCAGCACAGTGCTTTCTCCTGCCTCCTGCATGGAGTGTTACAAGATGACCTCTGGAGGGTCCAGAGTCAGGGCCTTGCATGAGTAGATATCAGGTCCTGACCCCCTTCCCACTCCCCTAGGAGACTCCAGCAGAGTCCCGGGAAAAGAACCGGCCGTGCATCCTGCTGGGCTTCTTCGATGACCATGACGTCTGGCACTTCCTCTCTGCAGCTGCCTTGTTTTTCTCCTTCCTGGTGAGTCCTGCTGAGCCTCGCTCTCTGCTATTCCTTCTTGTCCTTCTTGCATGGAACTGTGGCTGTTCCAGGACCCCACAGAAGTGCCCCAACTCCTCCGCTTGCCTCTTCCTCCAGGCACCCTTCACAGTGGGATACTCCTTGTCAATAGGATCAGGCTTTATCCTTTGTATTGTTGCTTCCTGTAGCTCCAGGCCTCAAATTCCCTCTGGAGCTGTGGGTCTTGGCACTAGGGTCACTGACACAGGGCTGCTGGTCTGACCAACCCTCTCATGGGTTTGTGAGCTACTCACAGAAAGCAGCCCTACTCCCTTTGCTCCAGGCACTAGAGTCACTGACACGGAGCTTAGCTCACTCCTGGGCTTTCCCTCACTTCTATCTTCTACATTCCCTCACTTCTAGACTCCTGGGCTCCTCTCCTTGGTACCTCTTTTCAGTCTTGGTTTTCTGTGTAGTGGCAAAGGTGGAGGTGTCACCTTGTGATGGGGTCACAGCACAGTGTTTTGGGCAGTGGGGAGGGAGACCTCGACCCTGGCTGTGAAAAGCACAAACTCTTTGCCCGGCCATGTGTAAAATCGGAGCTGTGGTCAAGCAATTCCCATCCTGCTACCTCCTGGATGGCACTTAAGAGGATAGTGATGAGAGACCAGTTCACAAGCAGCATCTCTGTCATGGTTGGGACAGGGTTATCTGCTCGATCCTTGCAGCAATATAAGCATGTGGCTACCTGCCAGCTGAATGGTTTGCTGGAAGTATTACAGAAACAGTGTTAATCTGGCACATGGGTTGCTGTTTTGGCTCCTGTACATGCTGGAGACGTGGCTCGGGTTGAGCCCACCTGTGAGGAGATGCTGTTGGGAGCTGGTCATTGCCCTCAGCCATGTGCTGGCCAGCGAGGCATGAAGCTGCCTTGTGCTTTCCTCCTCAGGTCCTGCTGACTCTGGATGATGACCTGGACATGGTGCGCAGGGACAAGATCCCAGTGTTCTGAGTCGACAAGGGTGCAGGGGCGTCCTCAGTTGCTCAGCCAAAGGCACCGGGACACCAGCATCTGTGGGGAATGAGCCTGTTCCCATGGCCGGTAACCCCATGGGAGCAGGGGAGCTGGATCCTGCAGCAAACACGACGGGGTGCTGTGGTGTCTGAGGCAGGATCAGGAGGGAAGATCACCCTTGCTGCTTTCCCACTGCACCCTCTGGGGAAGGCATCACTTGGAGGCTGAGGACAGGGCGCAGCCGTGTGGCCCATAGCTGCTGGAGCGCTGAGGCCAGCGAAGAGGGAGGAAACAGGAGGTGCGGTTGAGACCTTTGCTTCCCTTCCTCTCTGCTGATGTGCTCTGCTTCCTCTCTGGTGAGCAGGCTGGAGAAGAGCAATGCAGCTCCTCCTGCATCAGCAGCCGGTACCTGCACCCCCTGGAGAAACCTTTCAGCAGCACTGGGAGAGCATTTGGTTCCTCACCTACAGCCGCTGAGTGAGCAAAGGACTCTGAGCTGAAGTGGTGCTGGGGCACTGTTTTCTTTTTTTATTGGAGGGGCTCCTCCTATAGCAGGTGTTGAGCCGTGGCAACAAAAGAAATGAGGGCAAAGGCCTGCGGCGTTGGATGGAGATGTGGAGCAGAGCTGCCCACGAGGGCTCTGCCAGAGATGACCTCCCACCTTGCTCTTGCAGCCTCTCCCACATTCTGAACAGCCTCACTTCTCTCTGGCAGCTCCTATGAGAGTGATGGTCAGCGTGATGGTCTCCTTCATGGCACCTGAAGTGCTCTCCTCAAGTGACCCTGAGAGAGATGGTGTGGTGAAGCTGCAGCCTTGAGTTTCGGGCAACTCCTTGGCTCCTGCTGCCTCACTGAAGAGGTGAGGTGGAGTGGGGAGGCTGTCCAGCAGCCTCAGACTTTCTCCTCCCACAAACCTGGCAAAGCAGGCATCCTTATGGGCTGGGGGTGTGGAGGAGATTTTGGGGCAGTTGGAGTCAAGCTCTTTAACTAAAAAAGCTGGACCAAACTTCTTTCCTCTCCAACATTTCTGCATCTGAAATAAGTTTTTTAAATGGTTTCTGCATTCTTCCTGAATTCTCAGTTATTTAAAAAACAAGAATAAAGTGTGAATTATTTCAGGCCTTGCATCTGAAATGTGAGATGTGACCTGTGTTGCTAATTTTGAATTAAAAAGTATCCTTTGAAGCCTGCTGTCCTTATTCTTGTCATTGTCTGAGCACTTTTCCTTTGATGTATGTACATGTACCCTGTGATGCGAACGTTCCATTCTGCTTGTCCTTACCAAAGCAGAAGACTGGTGATTTTCTACTCTGAGGCGTCTGTATCTCCTAGAAGGATTTTGCGTTAGCTGGGTTTTATTTTTTTTCTAAGCTGGTGTTTGTCACAATGGTCAATAAAATCAATGTTCTTGGCTCCCTGCTTTGCTGGCTGATCTGAATTCTTCTTGCTCCAGCTCGCAGCGAAGAGGAGCTCTCAGGCAGTCATCCTTCAGAGCCTCAGTTTCCTAAGCATCGGCACAGGTGACCTGCTTGTTCTCTTAACCAAATTGACTTTGTGGGGCAAACTGGAGTGAAGAACACACACTTTTGTTTGTCACCGTAGCCCCTTCGGCAGAGTGAAGAGAGGGCTGGAGGAGGAATGACACAAGGAGCTGCTGCTGCTCGCTTCCCGAGCGGAGCTGCCCTGCTGTGGAGACGTAGCCCCATTTCAGGCAGGACATACCAGCACATGCTGAAGGTGGTGTTCTCCACATGCTGTGTTCATCCCAAAGCTCTGGGCTTGACTTGTAGTTTTGCCACGCAGATGTAGTTGTGAATGTTCAGTGATGCTAGAAATAGGGTGAGCTTTCTCAGGCTTGTTGTGAAGGATGAGCTTCTCTTCCTTAACAGTGTCAGCCTGGGTTGCAGGGAAGGAGATGGCGCTTGTTTCTGTCTGAGTAGCACCAGCAGAAGAGTGTCAGGCTGAGGAGAGCCCACATATTCTATTCAGCCCCCCTGCAGCCTTGCCATATATTCTTGGTCTGCCTAAAGTATTACAGGCTAGTCTGCAGCTTTGTTTTTCTTCCACTGAGGAAAGACTGCCAGGAAGTCCAAGTTGAAAAAAAAAAAAAATATAAATCCTTGCTGCCGTATGCAAGACTGAGCTGCTCCCATCAGGGACCTCTGGTGGGGATATGGTGCTCTGTCTTGACCAGCGTGGTAATAAACTTGCTGCACAGGTGGGGACACCTGGGTTTCTGTACCCAGAAGTGAACAAATATTTGACCTGACAGCTTTTGAGTCCAGAGAAGACCAATGAAGCTGGCAAGGGGGCTGGAGAACAGACTTTATGAGGAACAGCTGAGAGAGCTGGGGTTGCTTATCCTGGAGAAGAGGAGGCTGAGGGGAGACCTCATTGCTCTCTATAACTACCTGAAAGGAGGTTGTAGAGAAGAGGGAGCTGGCCTCTTCTCCCAGGTGATGGTGACAGGAAGAGAGGGAATGGCCTCAAGCTCCACCACGGGAGATTTAGGCTGGACATTAGGAAAAGAATTTTCATGGAAAGGGTCATTGGGCACTGGAACAGGCTGCCCGTGGAGGTGGTTTATTCACCTTCCCTGGAGGTGTTTAGGGGATGGGTGGATGAGATGCTAAGGGACATGGTTTAGTGATTGATAGAAATGGTTGGACTTGATGATTCAGTGGGTCTTTTCCAGCCTGGGGATTCTATGATTCTAAGTGGGCAAGTCTGGCCAGAGCCTCCAGTGTGGTTTCTTACAAGAAAGCAAATGCTGCCCCCTCAATCCCCTTGAGAGAGAAGGTGAGAGGGACACCAGTTAAAAAAACTATTCATCTCAGGAGGCTACCAGAACTGGTGCAGGTATTTTTGGAAGAGTGAGACTTGGAGGATCTGGTGTTGAATTGTGCTGTTTGTGAGTCTGACCTGAAGTACTCTCTGCTCATGGCGCTGTCTCCACACCCTCAGCTCAGTCAGGCGCAGGACAGCTTCTTGCCTTGTAGAACTGTCCCTACTCTGCATTTTGCCATGGACAAAGAAAAGCAGCCTTCTCTTTCATAGAATCATAGAACAACCAGGTTGGAAGAGACCCACTGGATCATTGAGTCTAACCATTCCTATCAAACACTAAACCATGCCCCTCAGCACCTCATCCACCTGTGCCTTTAACACCTCCAGGGAAGGTGACTCAACCACCTCCCTGGGCAGCCTGTTCCAGTGCCCAATGACCCTTTCTGTGAAAATTATTTTCCTAGCGTCCAACCTAAACCTTCTCCAAGTGACTGCCCTTGGGGAAGGAATAATGGTGCCCTGGGTAGGTGGGCAACCAGACTTCCCTGATTTGCGGGTGCTGCTGCTGTTGTTTTGCCTTTCTCTGCTCAGCAGTGAAACAATGTGAGTCAGAGGTCTGCAGGGTTAAAAAAGCAGAGTAGCAGTTATGAACTGTGTTTGGAGGTGAGGGCCTTTCTGCTGCCCCTGGACTGGTAGTGGGGTCCCTGCTTTCACTATCATGTGCACCTCCCTCCTATACTTGGCACAAGCTGCTTTAGGGACCCTCGCAAGGGAAGCAAGCAGCTCTGTTTCTTGGTGAATCCCCTCCTCAGCGGGTTTAAGCAGCTTGCTGCAGGGGCTGAGTAGCTCAGGAAGCCCAAGCCAGCCTGGCTGGCAGTGGTGGCTGAGAGTGACCCTCTGTACGTCTTGGAAGCTGCACCTGCCCAGGAACACCTGCCCTGAGCTCTCTGCAGTTGGTCATCAAATACTCAGGCTTATTTGCCAAGTCAAGAGTAACATCTGGTGGTTTTGTAAGCAGAAGAGCTATGAAGACTTGGCTCTGTATAATTTTTGTGCTAACATGTCCTGTAACACTTTCTCCAGGCCTAGACTTCTAGCATTTTCCCAAGCAAAAGCCAGTGAAGCACTGTGGTTGAGTCAAGCAGTTTTGGGGGATGCATGGCCTGAAAGCTGCTGCTGAGCAGGCTCTGCTCCACCCGCCCTGGCAGCGATGTGACCTGGCTCTTGCCTCTGCTGTGCTCTTCTCTTTACGCAGCTCCTGGGCACCTGCTGATACCTTCTCTCTCACAGCCAGGTTGACCTGAGACATAAAGAGGAGGTGGATACAAATATGTAGTCCCTGTTTTCTCAGGAAATGGAGGTGAAGTTGTTCTTCTGCCTGGTATAATTCAAGGGACACAGAAACAGCTTTAGATGATGATGATTATTATTACTACTAGTAGTAGTACTAGTAATAATACACCCATTGCTCACATTTCAGGGAACTGCTAGGATCATGTGAGCTGACAGTGTTAAAATTACCACCACAACCTCTGGGATGGTAGAAGACCAGCCAAGGCAGGAGGACCATGCTGTAGTTTGAGATGTGAATGCAGAGTTTTAGGAGAAATGTCAATTTGTCCGCAGCTAAACGTAGATTTTTGTGTTTATTAAGACAGTGGCATCTACACAGAGCAAAGGGGTCTTTGCATGAGGAGGGGAAGTTCGCAATGACAGCAACAGGGAGATACTGAGTTTCTCATGGCCTCAAGCTCTGTCAGGGGAGGTTTAGACTGAACATGAGGAAAAAATATTTCACAGAAAGGGTCACTGGGCACTGGAACAGGCTACCCAGGGAGGTGGTTGAGTCACTTTCCCTGGAGGTGTTTAGGGGACAGGTGGATGAGGTGCTGAGGGCCATGGTTTAGTGACTGATGGGAATGGTTGGACTCGATGAGCCAGTGGGTCCTTTTCAACCTGGTGATTCTATGATTCTATGTGTGCATCCCTCAAGCTCCCTCCCCCAGGCTGGTCTGTTGCTCTTGGCAGTGCTCGGTGCAGTTAACTTGCCCTGCCACCCACTCTCAGTGCTGAGCTGCCCTCTCAGGGTAGGGAAAGTGGGCTGAGAGTACTGTGACTGCCCAGAAACTGCCCCTACTCCTGCTCGCAGCTTCTCTGCGTTCTACTTCACCACAGCCATCCTGAAACAGTCTCCTCATTCAGCTGGAGATACTAGCAATATAAAATAAAGGCAGATCTGTCTTAATACTAAATTCTAATAATAATTAAAAATAATATTTTTTTAAAAAAATAATCTTCCATAAAGATATCTTCAGCATCCATGAGAATTTTGAGGTTTGCAAGCAAGGCATCCTGGAGCGCCCAAAGGCATTGCTTCACACCAATTCCACCAGCCCCTTCTGTGCAGTGCAGCATCCCTAGAAGCTGTCACTTACCTTGCAGCATCTCTGTACTGGTGTCATCCAAACCACATCCTTTACATTCAAACTGTGACAAAAGAACTATCTTAGAGCAGTTAACAAACAACCTGATAGCCTGTGATGAAATGCATTTGGTAAAGCTGGAGTTGTATCTCAACACTGTGATTGCTGTTACCTGGGCAGGGACAGCATCTGCCACACATTGTTTAGATACTTCATTATCACTGCCTGTTTCTCCTGGATTGTGTAGTTTTCAATATCCAAATAAAGTGGTGAACAACTCTGTATATGCAGAGATACACATCAGTGGAGAACTCTATGTGTAAGTTCCCGGTCTCAAACCAACACTTTTATTTTTATCTGCTTTGAAAAGCGGAATGTGTGGTTTTCCATGGGAAAAGAAGCTGTACCAAAAAGCATACACTATTCACAGAGTGCTTTTCATTTTTTTTTTAATAAAATACTATCGTGTTCATGTCTATACAAATAATTATTACAGCTATTAAACAAAGTATTACATTTAACAATAAAAATCTCAGAACTCTGAACAAGATCATGGTCTGGGATATTTACACTTGAATGCAACATATTTGTAAAAAGATGTCAAAATAAACAGAACAAGATCTTATTTACAATTGGAAGATGATGTTCCTGTTCATTCATTATAGATTTCTACTGCAGAATTCCTTTTTTTCCATTACAAAATAGGAAGGACTTTCCATTTGGGCTGTACCCAAGTCATTTACAGCTCTATAAAACAAGCACAGCAGAAAACTCTGGACTGAGTATAAATAATTTACATCACGGAGGGCAACAGCATCTTTGATTAATCTCCTGTGGCAAAATCCATATTTGCTTCCCTTCTCACTGCGAGCTTGGTTGTTTCACGTGTGTGATTGCCAAAACAGCAGCACATATTGCAGACTTGGAACTGACTTGTAAAACTACTTTCAGTGAAGCAGAAAGAAACGCCTTTGTAATTTTTTAAATAATTCATCTCATTAAAAACTGGTAACAGCAAATAATAAATGGCTTCTGTGCAACAAAGCAGGGCTTGTTCACAGAGAGATGGGTTTGTATTGTTATGACCAAAAACCTCTGCTCTTTCACCAGTTCACAGAACAGCTTGCTGTCAGTACAACTAGTGGGAAGAAAATGTTGGTGCCCTCAGGTTTTCAATTTACTCTAAGGATTGCAGAGGCAGTAGGAGGTTAACACACACTCACACACAAACCTGTGTCTGCACTGGCATGTGGCTGCTGCCGGTGCTGGATCAGTGACAGTAGGAAAGGGGAAAAACAGTAGCAGATAACTTAGGTTAGGTGATCATAAAGAACGGAGCTCCTTATACCACTCTATTATAAACCAACACAAATTTGACTGATTTCATATAAATAGATTGTGAATCTGTCTTCCTATAACCTGTCATTATTAAAGTGATGAGCATGAAACTTATTTGGGGAACAGCAAAAGATCACAGCTCCTAGCACAACTGCCTACACTTGGTCATCCAGAAACAGATTACAGCATGAGTTTGTGACCAAGTCCTTGAGCCAGGACTGCGCAAGTACCTCTGAATAAGGAGAAGAGATACCAGGAGATGAGAAAATACCAAAATGACCCTCTGCAGTTGCCCTGCCACATGATCTATTTTCTGCAATAGCACTACAGTCACCAACCACAGCAGCAGTGGCCTAGCCTTAAAGTGCAGTAGGAAATCTGTGCAAAGTTTAGGAGGCTCTGCATGAGCACAGCCTATTCCTTTTTTCACAGACATGCTCTTCCACCTGGGTAGCAGCATAGTGACAGAAGCAGGGGACGGGAGATAGAAAACACGATCCAGTACGGTTCAGCCACCAGCTCAGATCACTTCAGTTCTCAGTTTCCTTAGCTGCTCTTGAGTCAGGTCCTTTCTCTTGATGAAAGGGTATCTAGATGTTAATACATTACTATTTTATTGCCTGTTTTCAACTGTCTGACTCTTGTCAGACTTGTTCTCCTAGGCTTCTTAAGGGATTAGTCAAGGACTACACTGATGCACATGCAATCCAGCCCTACACCACTGGCTAATGTTTGCTGAAGTCATTTAGACCAAGCTGAAAGTCACAGAGAGACCCCACTTGTCAGCTGTGGGTCCCACCCTAGAGGTAGCTCTGAACCTTTCCCTTCTGCTGCATATTTTGCTAGATTAGGCAGTACTGGTATTTTTCCTTTCTTCAAAACAAAACAATCCCCCACTTAGCCTAAGTAACCTTCAGAAAGGTATTATGGAAAAGAAAATGCCATTCTCGTGCTAACAAATTGCAATTAAAACCACAAAATCTTTTCCTTATGTATCCTGAAAAGCAAAACAACTGTGAGTTACCAGGTTAACTCTTAGGAGAAAAAAATAACAAATCATTGGTGTCCCAGTTGTTTGCTGAAGAAAATGTATTTGCTTGTCAAATCATTATTACAATACATAAAACAATTATTTAATCTGCCCAATTTAAAGCAGCTCCGTGCTTAAACTCCCCCCCATACCCCAAGCATATATCGAGGTAAAGTAAACCTTCCTTAAAGTCCTATCACCCTGATAAGACCCTAAACAAAACAGCTTCAATGGTAGTAGAAAGAGCAAACAAAAAAAGAGGAGAGAATAGTTTCCATTCAATGGCAAAGATGTTAGAACTGTTCCCCTTCCTGGGAGCAGAGCCCAAAGCCCTGGGAAAGGGCCAGTAGTCGGAAGCTAAAACACCAACCTGTCAGCGGCACAAACAGACCTACAATAACCTGAGCTGTGGCCTGGCTAATGTGAAATGGCAGGGGTGAGTAGTGTATGGCGAAGAGGAAAACGAAAACAATTGCATAATTAAAAACTAACAAAAAATACTTATTTCCTCTCTTTTAATGTGAAACATCTGGTCCATCCCCTGTTCTTCCTAAAGGCATATGAGCACAAACATGCGAGTAGCTGAAATCTGTAGCAAACCCACAAGCTGCTCTTAAACAAGGGGACTGGATCATACTCAGCATTCAAATACCATCTTGGACAGTCAATTAGACTAAACGACTGCACAATAGAGCCAATTATTTAATCATTGATCTAAAAGCCAGTCAGCACTGTAAGTAACAGAATTTGGACAAATTCATTCCTGTGAAGCTCCTGCAGATATGTCTGCCTACCTTTCTTTGCATAGCAGTCTTCCTGACCTCACACCAACACCAGAGCATCATTTAGCATCACTTATAGCACATAAAAAGACTCACACTGGTACATGGTTGAACTTCAACATGAAGTGCCACGTTGAAGGAGGGCAATGAAATCATATTTCCCCATCTTGCATCCCCCTGATCTAGTGGGATGTCCCTGCCCATGGCAGGGGGGTTGGAAGTAGATGATCTTGAAGGTTCTTTCCAACGTTAACTATTCTATGATCTTGGTCTTGGTAGGTTTCATAAAAAGTCCCAGAAAAGGATGACAAAGTGGCATGGTGATAATGCAGGAATCCCTGTACAACCCTCTGGTAAAGGCTGAGGGTCAATCACATGGTAACTGGTTTTGAGCGACGTGCCACAGAACCGTGCAGCTCCTGCAAAATTGCAATAATCTTTATATGACTAAAATACCTTTGTTGTGATTACCTGCATTGCAGGTGTCCTATGAACAAAGTTACTATTTTTGGTCACCTTTGCCAAGAGAAAAGGGGCACACAAAAGTTACTGCTTCTTCAGGAAATTATGTCCAATTAAAAAAAGAGAAACAAGTACTGTGAATAGTGAGGATTGCATTTAACCTCAGTGTAACAGCATGGAAATTAATAGTAAAATCACTCTGAAAGAATAAATGAGGAGAGGAGGAAGAAGAGACCAGCACCTCCCTCTCCACATCTCCTCAGGAAGCTGCAGATGTTGCCTCTCTCAGCTTTCTTTTCTCCAAACTAGACAAGCCCCGCAAGGCTGGGGACTGGTTGCCAGCCAGATCACTCCATTCACCATAATCCTTTGAGCTCTGCCCTTCAGCCAGTTCTTCACCCAGTGCACCATGGACCTGCTCATCCCACAGCTGGACAACTTGTCCAGAAGGATGCTGTGAGGGACAGTATCCCTACTTAAAATCCAGAAAACCTACATCCACTGCCTTCCCGTCATTCACTAGAACCCTAGTTCCCTGGGTTCTTTCCTCACACTTTTGCAGACTGGAATAACACTGGCTACATTCCAGTCAGCAAGGACCTCTCCAGACTCCCAAGACCTCTGGTGGATGATTGAGAGAGGTCCTGCTGTAAGATCTGCAAGCTCCTTCAGTACTCTGGGATGAATCCCACCAGGCCTCAAAGACTTGTGAACTTTCAACTGATGAACTGGTCCATATAAGCTTACAAGCAGACTCCAGTTTTCAAAGACATCATGAAGTAGTGAAGTTTTCCCAGCAGGGGGAACTAATGTGGTACTATGTGAATGTCTGGAATGATAAGCAGGATTAGGGTTTGATTTTTTCACTGAAGTGTCTTGAAAGCCAAATGCACTGCTGCACAATCAACACCATTCAAAGACAGCAAGAATGATTGTTTTGCTCCCCTCCTAGCATTATAGACAAAATTGTAATGCACAACATAGCTGTTGATTCCATCTCCTGATCCTTATCCTCCACAATGCACAGAGCCACTCATTGTTATGGAACTCATTTCACCACCTGAGGCAACCCCTTCAGGATCTGCTATGTTAGGGAAATCAATCTGATCCGAGTCTCATTGGATAATATCCAGACCTGCAGTGCTCTTAGATGGAATTGATGACTGACTGTCACTTCTAACCTTCCCGCTCTGCACAGGCCAGTAGCTGCCGTTCAGTTGGTAACTGCACTTTAAAATCCACCATCACAGTCAAACAAAGTCTTGTTTTGAAGCGAAATAAATATTCAATATATTATTTTTAATAAACACAGAGAACTGATGCACCATTTTGTTTAGTGTCCTAAAATAAGCTCCAACTGAATTAAAAAGTGATTCCCAATTTGAATCAGAACCGTTTTATTAATACTTAACATCACAGGAGAACATGACACCCCAGATCACAAGAGCGGAGATGTTGTCAGGACTGACTACAGACAGAGCCCAGTTCTTTTTTACGCTAAAGCCTCTTTTCCTTTCCTAAATGAGCGTAAAAGGACTTAGCAAAAATGAGTCATAAGCAGTCAAGTTCTGGAAAAATCTCTCAGGTCTTTCTTTGTGCATCCTGTTCCTGGAGATGGAGAAACATCTTCCTTTCCACTTTTCATATAATAAAAATAAAATCCCATAGGAAATCCCGTGGAGCCGACTCTTCCCTAGTCCTCCATACTAGAAGAGACACTGGGAAGAACCTATGACATATCCCAGGAGCAGCAAGCCAATGTGCTGGTGGGCAACACACAATTTGTCAAGCTTAACCTGCCCAGGGAAGAAGCCTTAGAACAGTTTTTGCCACTCCAAGGCTGGTAAAGAGAGGATTCCATACAAGGCGACCTGAAGTTCCTATGTTATTTGAAGAATCAAAACCAGGATGGTATTTCCAAGCACATAAAAATAAAAGACAAAGTATTTCACTTTGTTTTAAGAAAAATCACACTGCAGAACCATTAAATAAATAAAACTTACCTAGTTCTTCCCTTTCCTTTAAAATAAATGGGACCGAAATTTGTCAGGAGTACTGGAGACTCAGCCAGTGCACGCACATCCACTCCATCTCTCATGCACATACAGACACATCCCCCTTCCTTGTGGTGCTCAAATCGTGACACCTTCCCTGTTACACAGCGTTTCAGTCTTGACACATTCATGGTCCTCCTTCAGCCACAATCAGACGGGTGTAGACAAAAGGTGCATTCAAGTGCAGAGTACTGATATCGACTCAGGCCCAATCCTGTCAGCAATGTAAGTAAAAACTGGGCCCACAGGGATTCCCACTCATTTTGCAGGACACCAGAGGCTCAGTCCTCCTCCCATGTGCTGCCTGGTACAACAAAGGGCTGTCACTCACAGAAAACAGAAAGCTGGCGTTTGAGCATGGGCCAAAGAAAAGGGGGGTGGGGGTGAGGGGGCATAGAGACATTAAGAAGGTGCTAAATAAGGTACAAAACCCACCCTGAGGTAACTTGCAGCATATGAACAACAAAATGGCAACAAATGCAACTGCCGTCTCTGCTGATTACACCAGGAGTCATGAGCCACATAAAAATGCTGACCGAGTTCAACAGCAAACGAAGCCATTGTCAAAACAAATGCAAACAAAATTATTCTTAGAAACAGAAAGTCATGGGTTAAAGAAAACCAGATTTTCTAAACCAGTATTTTCAGTTGCTGACCATGGAAACACACAGTAATTTTTGCCAGGTAAAGTCAGCCTTAAGTCAAGTGCATGTGACAAGCTTCAAATAGACAAAAGCTGCACAACCAATGTCTTTATCAATTAACACTGCATTAACTTAGACTTGTCTTGTGATGAGGCTGCTGAAGACATTTTGCAATAGGAAAAGAAAAACCCAAGCCACTTCAAGTTCATCTGTAGTTTCAGGCAAACACATCAGAAACAAAATGAAACCAGTAGCATGTGTTTCCTGTCTCCTCTATGGATTCTGTCACTCCTTTCTTTACATCCACATATTACTGAGGGTGGCCCTTCCCCTGGAACAATGGGACATCAAACCCGATTGTTGGAAAATCAACAACCAATGTTTGCACAGCTCTAAATGTTGCATCCTTACTGTTCACTAGTAAGTAAGCATTGCTATAGGCACTGGTGCTTTAGAGTTAGTGAGGTGGATGGAAATACAGTGTGTATGAAAAGTACCCATATACATACATTTAGGCAAATAAACAGTGATGCTATGAATGGTCTCTTCAGGATGACAGTAAGAGCCACTTTCTTCTTCTTAAATATATAAACAACACATCAGACTGGAAGTCAGTCTCTCAGTTCTCATACAGCTGAGCTGCAGTCATGACCTAGAATATGGCTTATATTGTGGGCAGGACGGTTTGAGGACTGCTTGGAAGAATCTGAAGCAGATGTGTTTGCAATGGAAAGCAAAGGCGACATTGCTGAACCATCTGGAGGAAGAGCGGTGGCTATCTCTGGAAACAAAGACGTCAAGTTGAAATTGGATAAGTGAGACGTGTTGGTCATGTGCATCGGCGGCATATCCGGAAGCAAGGGAAAACTTGGCTGAGCAAAACCAACAGGTCTGGGAGGAGATAAAATGGATCCAAATCGATTGTTTAAACTTCCACTACTGGGCTTCTCTGTGGTCGGGTTAGGAAACATTTGATTGGGAAAGTAAGGGAGAGAAATGTCATTGGAAAGGGTAGGATGGGCAGGAGAGTAAGGTGGATAGAAGGATGGCAGCGTATTCTGAGGATCAACTGGGATTAATGCTGGTGTTCGAGTGGCACTAGGCTGAGTGACTGGTGGGATGAAAGAGGTATTGGCATTTATTGGTGGATTCATGCCACCCTCTGGAATAAAAGGGAATCCAAAATTCTGAGAGAGAGTATGCTGGTCAGGGGCTGCATTATCATTAGACACTTGAGGGCCATCAGACATAAATCGGACAATGCTTCCTCTTTTTTCTATTGCAGACTGCTGCCGCCCAAGGATCATACTACCGCCGGCAGACAAGGGAAGATGGGGAAGACTAGGGTCAAAGACGTTTCCATGTCTCTGATTTCCAGAACGATTCCTTTCAGGCTGACGTATTTTAGAACCTCCGTTATCTTGCAAAGGATGTCTCGACCGCTGAGTAACTGAAGAATTTGGCTGACGAACAGAAGGTTGCCCTTGCTCGCCATTTCCATGAGAAACTGCAGGGTGAGGGTGAGTTGGCCTCACACCTCCATGCATGTTGCTAGAAACAGGAGTATTCATGTGGCTCTTAGTTCCATGACTATCCGTCATCCTCATGGGATTGGACTTCTGCACAGAAATGTTTGGGCTTGTATTGCGACCCTGGATATCTCCTGAGGAAGAAGAACTCGAAAAAGGAATATTCAAAGAACTGCTCCTTGTGTTAATTGCACCAATAGACATATCACAGCTCTCCCTGCTCTGGCCGTCACCGTCTCTTCGGATGTGGATGCTTTCTCGTGTTGGGGGACAATTGTACTCAATTGTGGAGGAGGTACCACACTGCGTGTTCCTTTGATGTTCTGGGATTGATCTTTGGCTTCCACTAACTTGGTCTCCAAGGTGAGGGGCAAGTAAACTCTGCATAAAGCTTTGGTGGCACGTGTTTTCGTTCTCCCTTGATGGCAGGGTATTTCCCGTTGGAACACCGTGAACTGGCTGGTAGGGCAATCTCTTCTGCCTCTCTATGGAAGGCCCAGTATTTTGACTGATTCGAAAGGCTTGCGACTGCATGCCCCTGAGAGATGACACAGAATTACCAATCTCATTGTTTCTTGATGCCTGTACATCGAAATTACCCATTGGCTGTTGATTGGGTCCAGCCGGTTTAAACGTTTGACAATCAGAAAGCCGCTGCACATCTGAGCCAACTGTATGGTCAACAGATAAGCGACCCTGCATGTTATGAATGACCAACCCTTTATTTCTAGAAACATCAAGATAGCTTCTCATTTCAAGTTGGTCAGAGCCTCTAGGGCCTTGAAGAGATATTCCTATTCTCTGTTCTGAATTAGAGGGCGTCTTCCCAATGAGTGCCTCAGCAGAATAGCTGGAAACTCTGTTTCTTTCTTGCCTATGAGGGGTGCAGGTCATATCCGAAGGTCGCGTTACGATACTTGCCTGGGACACCATTTGCTGCTCTAAGCCCCTTGAGGTCATAAGTCTTTGCATCTGATTGTGCCCTGACACAAGTTCAGAAGCTGAACCCTGCTGTCTGCTGCTAACATCTTGTTGCTGCTGATGCATAATATCCTGATTTATATGGCTCTGAGGGTGGCTATGATGGTTTCTGCTTGTTGCAGGATTTTCACAGTTCTTTTCAGGCTGGGAAGCTCCAAAGTGCTGCTGCATCTGCTGCTGCATTTGCTGGTGGTGAGGATGAGGCTGACCTTTTTGTCGTGTTTGATCACTCCCATGGTGTTTTTGCAGAGAAAGTTGTGTGGCTTGTGTTCCCTGGATGAGATTTCGTTTCTTTTGCATCTGCACCTCCTGCTGTATTGTTCGCTGTTGGTGGACACTGTGGGGTTGAGAGTGGACTGAGTTTTCCCCGTGAGCGACATGGTGCTGCAGTTGATATAAGTGGTGCCTTTCCCTTAACTGACCAGCCTGCTGTTGCTTTAAGTACGGATGATTACTGTGAAGGTGAGATATGCCTTGAGCAGGAACATGTTGAATTGGCTGCAAATGCTGCCCTGCTTGGCCTTGCTGCTCTGAAATCGATGGTTGAGGAGCACACTGAACTTCATTTTGCCTCAGAGCTGGTGTTACAAAGTTGCTGTTTGAGGGGAATAACCTATTTAGACCATCCCCATGCCCTTGATTGCTCACTGATGCCACCGAATTGGATGAATTAGGAGGAATCTGGCTAACTAGCATCTGCGTTTGATCAGCAATACTCTCTGGCGTTCGGTTCATCAATGCCATCCCTTCAAGCCTGATGGGTGTTGTCTGGCACTGCTTTTGCCTCTTTGCTGTAGAAAGCAGAAGGTCATCTTGAACAGCTCGCTTAGCAGAGTCCTTGCGACCTTCGTGATTTTGCTGCTTTAAGTGGGATTCCTGCAGCTGGGGCGCCTGCATGGTGCTCACCCTAATAGCGTTCAGTTGTTCCTGAGCATACTCACTCATCATAGCGGGTCCTGGAGACTGATTGATGTATGTGGTAGATGGAAGGGAGAGGCTCACAGTCGCAGGGATGCTTGCTGGCTCCGAAGACTGGGTTAAACTCGAGCAACTCACAAGGGGATGCACAATACGACTCTGGTGTATTAGGTTATTCACGCTTAAACTGGTTATGCTTGGTGACTGGGAAGAAGAAACCTGCAAAGAAGCATTTGACGTTTCTACGCTTCCTACAGGGCAGCTTGGCTTTTCAACCTGTCTGTCGACACTTGTCTGTACTGCATCTTGAGGACTGAATTTGTTCGCCCCCACTTCTAATGGCCCTGCATTGCTTTCTTTCACTGGTCGAGGTTTGAAAGCCTGTTGCTCTCTCTTCGAAGATGTAGCTTCAGTTGACTTAGACGTGGCAGCCCTCATGTTAACCTGTATCCCTCCTTCACCTTTCTCAAGGCTTTCCTGTTCAAAAATGGCTCTCGCTGCAAGAGCCACAATATCAGTTTGTTCTGAAAACGGGCAGCTGTTACATGTACTGGTTGAGGTGCTGCTAGTGACATCTTCTCTGGTGGTATCTGGCAGCATAGATGCGACTGAGAAGCCTCGACTACTGCCAGAGCTGGTTGACATCGGGGAGTCTGCCTGCCTGCTAGTGACAAGGGAGGCACTGACTACTTCTTGGTCAGAAACACAGGAGTGATGCTGGGAGAGAGTATCACCTTCTGTGTTCATTAGCAAGAGTTCCTGCTTCTCAGGCAAATCAACGTTTGGTTCTGCCGACTTAGAGTTTTCCATGGGAAAATTAATATGCTCCCTCTGAACAGTAAATGAGGAGGTTTTTTCCACAGCTGTTCTTTCTTTCGTGAGATCAGACAGCATTCTCGTCAGACCCTGTCCTTCTAGCAAGTCTGCATCTTGAATTACCACTGAGGAATCCTGTGCAACATTGTAGGGCTCTGAAATCATCCCTGCCTTGGAAGTATGACCGGCTGCACTGCCCTGCGCTGCTGACGTCCCAGCAACCTGAGAATGTGTCACATGTGCTTCAGCATGAGAGGACGCTAAGGTGCTGGGGGGTTCACAGGGCTTGGGAGACTCTGGCAAGGCAGAGCTGGTTGGTGGACGGTTCTGAGATCCAGGGGCCTCTTGGCGAGGAGCAGCGTCCTTGGAAGTTGGTGGGATAAGTGACAGCTGCTCTGACACCACAGATGCCAGCGGCGAGGAAGTGGGTGCCTCTGCTGAGCTTGGTTCAGGGACAGAGCAGGTTTTTGCTGCCTGTTCAGAGCTCGCAGTCTCTTTGGAATGACAGTTAGGAACACTGATGCCACTTGACGCTGACACACCAGTCATCTGCGACGCTGTCGAAGCTTGTGATACTGCACTTTCAAGCACCCCCTCGCTGTTTGAATGCTTTGCTGTCGTTTCCACAGAAGTGCGGTCCACCTTCTCTGCATCTTTGCAAGGAGCTGTCGGACAGGACACATTGCTGTTGGCTGCTTGGTGTTTCTTTGTACTTGGCTTTTTGTTTGTCCTTTTTGATTTTGCACTGGATGGCACCACTTTTTGGGGGGAAACATTTATTGAATTAGACACACTGGTTAATATTGAAACCTCCACAGGTACTGAAGATGCCACAGAAGTTGGTAACGACACACAGTTGACTGTGGCAATCTGGTTATTGACACTTGTGGGATTGGTAGGGTGGCTGAGAGACAAGTGTAAGCAGCTCTGCCCAGCCATCTGTGATATGCTCTGATTGAGGTTAGCTAAAGCACCGAATGTATTGAGGGCAACATTGGTATTGGGATCTTCACTTGTGGTGGGTTGAATAATTTGCATAGGGGCTTGATTCGAAGCTCCAGACGAAGATATCACAGGCTGCAATGCAAAAAGCTGCCCATTCAATGAGATAGTTTGAGGATGCTGTTGATTGGACATTGTAACAGAAAACGTTTGCGTAGAGCTAGAAGACGGCAAAGAAGATGGTCTTGGTAATATATGGACAAGGTGTTTCCCTCCAAAAGTCTGTGGAAGAGGGGCATTTTGTACTGAGCTGCTAGAGTTCGCGATTGCAGTCGGCCCATTCACAGGAACCCTTACAGAAGCAGAAGGCTGAGCAGAGAGGAGGGGAATCGGGTTCTGACTAGCGGCCTGTATAATTACAATTTGCTGACTAACATTTTGGCTAGGAACGTCCGCTCTCACAATCGGAGGGCATGGAGCAGGGTTTGGAGGCTGGAGGATTATGACGTTCTGGTTGGATGGTGCTCCAGTGACAGCTGATGCGACTGGCTGAGCCATCTGAATCACCTGCATAGCTGAATTTAATGGAAGGATATTTCCTGCAGCCTGAGTTTTAACCTGTGCCTGGCTGATTAAGGGCTGCATAGGTAAGGGCGGGCATGAGGGCAAGGTAACTACAATCTGTTCAGTTGCCTGGCCATCCCCAGGCAGAGAAGTATTCAAACTGATACTCGTAGTCAAAGGCCTGCTGTGAGCAGATGATGTGGTACCAGCACCATTAACTGGCTCATTTAGTAGTGCAGTCATTATACCGGATGGCGTTTGGCTTAGTGGCTGAACAGTATTTCCCGCTAGCTGCAAAGTCGTCCACGTGGTCTGTGTGTTTCCAGCTGAAGGCATTCGTGAAAGGCTACTCATGTTTTTCAAGTCTGAAGTGCCAACACCTGAAGAGCCTGAAAAAGACCAGCAGTTCTCTAGGGGGCTGGCAGGGAGGGTGCTTGCAGCCACCACAGCCTTAACTCCTTCTGCTGCAGAAGACACAGGCATTCCAGCACTACTGACTGGGTCTGTACTTTTAAGGACATTTACAGTGGAAAAACCGTCTGCAACGGACAGTCTCATGGAGGGTACACAAGCTGTGTCTGTGGTTGAAACGACACAACCTTCCTGAAGGTCACTCCTAGAACTGTCTGTATTTGAGCAAGTTGCAGTTACCTGCTGAACTTGGGAGGCTTCTGTGGAGACACTGGAAGGAAGGTTCATTCCCTGCAGAACTGTTTTCTTTGTTAATTTAGTGCTCTCATCACCATTTTTACTTTTGGGGAGATTTTGATCATTTTGTGGTGCATTACTTGAAGAACTCTGCGGTTCCTGTTCTGTTTCAGATTGAGACGTGCTCTGTGAGCTAGCAGTAGAAGCAACAAGCACACCTCGCTCACTCTCCGGGGTGGAAAGCTCAAGAACATTCCCTGCTGGGGCTGCCTGAGCAGATGCCAGTGGAGAAACTGTAGTTTGTGACCATGGCTTGTTTTCTGTGGGGTAAATACCAGAAATTGTCCCAGGAGTCACTAGGTTGCAAGTTCTCTGGACTGGCACAACATTGGCTGTTTGCTTCTGTAAATTATGACCAACATTAAACGTTATTCCCTGGACAGATGCTCCCTGGTTATTTCCATTGGGTTGACTTCCATTTGAATAGACAATGATGTTCTTTTGAACTTGATCACCGGGAATGACAACTGAGACCTTTGCATTTTTGAGATTTCCCTTCCAGTGGATTGTAGGGTCATCATAGAGGCAAATATCATTTGCTTTCAGTAGTTCAATGTATCTCCCATTTTCCTTCTGCAGTTCCTCCAGCTGTTTACGGAGCTTTTTTATCTCTTCAGCTACAAAACAGCGAGAGCGCTCCATTAGATCAGCACCAGAGCAAATACTAGGTAATGGTACCACATGACTTGGAGAATAAATACTATGTAGGATTGAAACAAATTGTTAATAACGTATGCTCTCTTCAACTGGTTAACATAACAGAAACACAAACTCTTACCCTAATAAGCCTCTCTACTGAGCGGGAAAGTGAATGAACTTCACAGACTATTCTGTTACTATTCTCACCTAACTAGGAAAATTATCTAGGTTTTTCAAACACATTGACAAGATAAAAATGAACTATTTAGAATTGCATTCTACGTTTAGAAATAAAAATCACAAGCCACAACATTAGCTCTGAGATTTTTTCTGTCAAATCTCCATCACTGTATTTTTACGCATCTGTTCAAAGAGATTTTATATGGCACTTTGTATTTTTATAAAATAGGCTGTCATCATTTTTACAGCATTTGAAAGGAAAAAAACATTATAACTCTATGCATAAAGGAAACTCCACGTTTTCAATGAAAAAATCTATCTCTAATTTTTTTCAGAAATCTACAATAGAATAAAAAAAGAGGATGGAACCTACTAGATGATGTCACATCACCTATAACCTCTGTAACCACAACATGATTGCTTCATTATCTTGTAGCTACATGCAAGAACACACACTTGGGCGTTCTGTTGGTTTCTTTTTTAGATATATTCTACGGAGCTGAATTTTTCTTGGATATGCATAATACCTTGGTATTCCCAAGTTTGTGAGTCCAGATCCTGTTGCTAGTCAGTACTAGCAGACACAGTGAGAGACAAAAATTCTAGAGCCTCCAGCAGCATCTGTACTTACCCTGTTCATTGTTCCCTCCATTTAGCAGAAGTTCATCATTCTGTCTTTTCATTTCTGTTATATACTTAAAGGCCTGATCCAGGATCATGTTCTTGCTCTTTAAAAGAAAACATACAAAATTAGGAGAAAGGTCTATCGTTGGTAGACCAACTCATGATGAGACTACACTTGCTCCAAGACTTTTCATTTTACAAATGTGCTAACCTGAGTGATTCTCTGAATATGGGAGGGGGAAGAGATGTGGGGTTTTTTTCCCTTGTTTTGCAGTTTTTTTCCAGATGAACTACAGGTTTAATGTATTACATCGACCTTAAAATGCTGTGATTTTTTACAAAATAACATTTTCAATGCTGGAGCTGACATTTTCCGATCACTGAAGCCAGATACGGAGGCCACAGAACCCAAACAGCAAGCATCATGCTTGCTGAGCAGCCTAATATTCTTCCTCACTAATAAACATATACGTCACAGGAAATTTCCAGAGTACTGCCTTGTAAATATTTTATTAGGAAAGATATAAACATGGAACAATTATCCAGAGAGGTGTGTGCATAATTTTGAAATGAATATACTGCAGAAAATGGGAAGACAAAATATGCTACAACCCCTCCACTATCTTCCTTTTATGAAACTATGTTCGTTCTGTCTGCAAAACCTCTTGTTCATTTCTAATTTCTTTCTCATTCTACAGTTTGGTAGGAACAACCTCTGCTGTACATGACTCTGTCTTGAAAAACACGTTTCTGTGCATCAGCCTCAAACTCTCTCTCTTGCTTCATCTTTCATAAGGACAACATCTTAATTTACTATTACTACTTAATTTTCTGAATTGCTTTCATCTCACTAAATGTAACATGACAAAAATAAGCATGCATGCAATTCTATTTAAATCTTAGGGCATTAAGTGAACATCATTAAAGGGCAGCGAAGAGAATGGAGAATTGACTTGAAAAAAGACCTTGCTTAACCCATAGCTTTCACCACTCGAGCATCATACAGACTACATGAAATGGAATCAGTAGAAAATGGCTTTGACAAACAGGAGTTGCACCACATAAAAAGGAAAGGGTCAATCTCCTCAATGCAACAGGCCAGGCAGTAGGTGAGATTTTTACTTTCTGTTGTCAACAACACTCTTGTACATTGAATGAGATCTTTGGGAGGCCGTGAATCAAGCACAACAGCAGATATCAACAAGCTGAACAAATCACTATGGGCAAATTAGTCTAGCTTACACCTGCTCAGAAATACTGCATGTACGAATTGAGGAGATCAGTCACATGTCCAACTCGCAGTTTCCTTCCTTCAGCAGTCATGAGCAACACTTTCAGCTAAAAAGCTTATAATCTATGTAATTACATTCATGTGGCTCTTTACTTTCAAAAAAGGAACTCTATTAAAATGATTTTGTAAATGCTTATAACTAGTAAGATTTTTCAAGCATATTAATTCAGACAGTTTTGCCTTCTTCCTAGGACACATAGCAAAATAAGTATTTATACTTCTACAGACAAGGAAACTGACATCATTTTACATGAAACTTGTATGCACTTCTGAAAAGACACTCACCTGCTTAAGTGCTGGAGAGCACGGAATGAGTTCTCCGATTCTGCTTATCCCAGCATTAATCTTCTTCTTTCGATGTCTCTCCACTAAGCAAAAATAATACGTGCCATGTCATCTGCTTTGGCAAGCAAGCACAACAGCAGCACAACTAGTATCAACGCAAGAGCTCAAAAATACATTATTCGGAATACTCATGTACAGAACCCATAACAACCTGAGAGAGGAAAAAAATTCCTCTAAAGTAAACCTTAGTTACTGATTTCTTAGTGGGAACGAGACCTGTAACATAAAAAGCAATACCTTTAAAAGCTGGGGATGTTCTGGACCCCTTTGTGGAAAAGAGGAGTTACTGCAACTCCAAATTCAGGTTTTGTAATGATTTCTAGATGAGTTTTATGAAAATCTTTTCACAAGGCAGACTGATTAAATTTAGGCATGCAGAAAGCAAATTAACCAAGATTATGGAAAGAATCAATTTCAAATTTCATAAGGAAATCAGTGTCTTGTAAATGCTAATATCAAGCTTAGCACCAAAAAGAAGTCATTTAGATTTTGTCGGTTTTCAGTCTTAATTTTAAATGTATATTGATGGAGCAGCCAACACTGAAAGCAGCTGAAGCTCTAGGTGTATGGACTATGAGTCAAGCCTTTTTATGCTCAAGGTGTAACTGTTCTGCAAGGTCTGATTATAACTGGGAATAAAGAAAATATTTAATGAGCAGTACTTGCGGGTCAGAAACCGCTTCATTTATAGTCCTCTATTGACATAATTTATCTCTTCACAAGGCCTAAACACTGGTGTAAAGGCTCTACACTACAAGTCTACCAGTGTAAGTACCTTTGGGCATGTTTTCTTCAGACAGTATTAATCTGTCCACCCACCATAGTCAGCTTCCACCAAATACAGTTCACTCACATAGCTGCATTTTTGACTGAGATGTTTTGGTGTTCTATGCAACCTAAAACTATTAGATGCTTTTTTTTTTTCTTTTTTTCTTTTTTCTTTTTTCCCAAAGAGCCTGAAAACACTTCTGTCATGTGTAGTGTTGTGTATTGCCTCATGATTTTTTGTGCACCTCAGCTGTTTTTAGTGGCCTGCATAAACAGGCAGTGATTGGTGAGTATACATCTTTGTGCTCCTTTACAAAGGATATATTGCATTAATTTAAAACAGTTTTATTTCAGTATTCTGTCACTTCAATTTACACGTTTTAAACTATTAAATTACTTTCGTATCTTAGGATAGACTGGTGGTGGTGAAAGAGACAGACCTAAATACACTAAACACAGCAAGACAAAGTCTCTTCTGCATTAAATTGACCATATAAATCAGAGAAGTTGTATAAACATTAAAACCCATGGTCCTTAGGAATTATTTTGCAGTGACAGGACTATGGGGAATGGCTTTAAACTGGAGAGCAGTAGATTTAGACTAGACATACAGAAGAATTTCTTCCCTACTAGGGTGGTGAGGTATTGGCACAGGTTGCCCAGGGAAGTTGTGGATTCCCCATCCCTGGAGGTGTTCAAGGCCAGGCTGGATGGGACCTTGGGCAGCCTGATCCTGTGGGAGGTGTCCCTGACAATGGCAGAGGGGTTGGAACTGGATGACCTTTAAGGTCCCTTCCAACTCAAACCATTATTCTATGATTTTCATATTTCTTACTAACATATACAGGTTATCATAATGGTCATGAAGTGCTGTTCCTTTGTTTTGATAATATTTTCCACACTCTAATCAGTTTGCCCAGACATTAATGACTAAGCAAGCTACAGGGTTGGAGTGGGCTGGTTCTCACATCTTGTTCAGCCCAGTAAATGAACACTTTGGAAAGCTATCAGCAAGTAAAACATAATTAACATGAGGCCAGCAATCTTAAAAGTAAACCTTTTAAGACTATTTCCTGATATTTCTTAATCCTTAAGAAATTGGCCATGCCCTGGTCACAGCCTGAGAGGCACTGATTCCACATTCCTCACAGGGAAACTACTCAGTGCCTTTTCCAGTTGAGTTTATAAAGACAACACAACAGTGCTATTTAATAAAAGAACTGGAATACATTTAACAGGATAAACCAGGTCAAAACCTGCTGGACCCTCCCCCAGTCCATCTTTCTGCTGCTGCTTGCAGAAGATGCCATTGGAGCTAGACATCACCAACAAGAACACAGGCTGCATGATGTCCGACAGATGCAACTCTTGCAACCTGCAGACAGTATTAGCACAGAATATCTGGGATGCCAGTGTCAAGGTGTGTGCCTCAGGGACAAGCTACAGGAATATTTCTAGTGCAGGGAACCTCTAAAGCTCTCCGGTCAGATATCCATCTGTAATTTGCTTAATTATTTACCTCTTTATTTTAAAAGAGGTGGGTACTATCTGTGTGTGAACACCTGTGCATCTATTTTCCTTTAGAAGTGAACACCACCAAAACTGTTTACTTCCTACTTTACTAGCAATGGAAACAAGGAGCACAGTCCTGCTTTCATACTTGGATGTACTATGACATGAACTGGCAATGTGCACTCGCAGCCTGAAAGGCCAACCGCATCCTGGACAGCATCAAAAGAAGCATGTTGAGGAAGTTGATTCTGCCCATCTACTCTGCTCCTGTGAGACCCCACTTGGAGTATAGTGTCCAGTACTGGAATCCCAAACATATGAAGGATATGGAACTGTTGGAACGGGTCCAAAGGAGGGCTACAAAGATGATCAGAGAGCTGGAGCACCTCTGCTATGAGAACAGGCTGAGAGACAGTTGGGGTTGTTCAGCCTGGAGAAGAGAAGGCTCTGGAGAGACCTTATAGCGACCTTCCAGTACCTGAAGGGGCTACAAGAGAGCTGGGAGGGACTTTTTACAAGGGTGTGAAGTGATTGGACTACGGGGAACGGCTTTAAATTGGAAGAGGTAAGATTTAGACTAGATATTAGAAAGAAATTCTTCATGAAGGCAGTGAGGTACTGGCATAGGCTGCTCAGGGAAGCTATGGATGCCCCATCTCTGGAGGTGTTCAAGGCCAGGCTGGATGGGGCCTTGGGCAGCCTGGTCTGATGGGTGGTGTCCCTGCCCATGGCAGGGGTTGGAACTAGATGATCTTTAAGGTTCCTTCCAACCCAAACCATTCTATGATTCTACACTACTGTAACCTTGTCCTGCAGAAAACAGCAAACTAGAGACCAATCAAGAAGCCCTCCTGCACAGACATTCTATGCAAGAGCAGAGAAATGTGTTTGGTAGGGGTTTTTCTTTTAGTATGATAAACTCCTAAGGAGTAACTTTCTCCATGAAAAATACATTTTAATAGTTCAAAGCATCTGTACTTATTTCCAAACCAAACAACAAAGTATAACATTCATACCTGCATTATGTGTCTCCCGGTTTTTCTTACTGAGAAACATAGAGCAAAAACAGTGATGTGAGACAGAAGAAAAAAAGAATCCACATAACAAATGTTTCTGTTATTTCCATTACAGCTAAAACTACTAAATGTCATATTCTGTTCTGTGAGCAAGAAGGTAGTATAAGTCACATTAACAAGGACTTGTCTTTAACATTGAAATTAAATAGTTTCTGACAAAAACTCATTCATGTTTAGACTTAAATTTCAGTATAACAAGACACAGCATAATGCTCCATTCGATTATTGTTACATATTTATAGGGCAGAGCTGAATTTTTATGTTTCTGCTCAGTGACAACTGTTTACACAGTCCAGTGTACAATAAGGCCAAGTAACAATAAAAACAAGACTAATTTCTGAGCAAAAAGGTAGCTAAGTATTTGTCCGTAATGTTGCTTTCCATTCACTGGATCAATGAAACAGGAGAAAATGTTACCACGCAAACTGATCTTTCTAGATATGCTACCTTTAAACGTCACACCACCTATTATCAGACGTGCTGCCTTTGTGTAAGAAACCAGAATTACCATTTCTCCGCAGCTGTTCTTTAATGCCTCAAAATTCTACCTTAGTATAACCTGGACATGTGAGGGTTGTCTTTGCTTTCAGATGTGCACCTTGGACTTCTGGACCAATGGCAACCAGGTCAGAATCACTCTGCAATGCCTCAAATTGCTTTGCTGGAAGTCAGTAACTTCCAAATGTATACTCTACACACACAAATCAGATGTACGGTACACATGCAGCAAGCCAAATACCTTCAGGAAGTGTAGTAAAGCAAAGCACTTGTTTTCTGGAAATATAAATATTCTAGAAAAAAAAAATCTTTCAAAAGATTTCTGTCCAGCAGTGCATTCAGTCTAGACATTTGTCTGGATTATGCAAAGAGCAGAGTAGTGTCTTTTCCACTGTTACAGGACAGTCCAGAACTAACAAGGAATCTGAAGGGAGAAGCAAGACACATGTGGACGACATGCCGGGGCATGCGTCCTTTATGCTTTGAGTTGAGACACATTTATTTCTGGTAACTCACCAAAAGCACTGTGCTTCTAGACTAACTCCGACAACGATCACAAGACAGTAATGCTACTGCAGATGGTCAGACCTGGAGACATTTGCTAAGAAACAATGCCTAAAGATGAGCACCTTCAAGTCTAATAAATGCCAGTTGAAGGCTGCACACCTGTTCTACAACTATTAAAGAAGTGATTCATCTTTTGCTCATTCAAAACTTGCACCACCAGAACAGGAATGCATGTTAACTATCATTTTAAGTGTTTTCTTATTTTACAGTAAAATACAGATCTCCCACTTATATCCAAAACAATCATCTGCCAGTCAGAATTGATCATATGTCCTAAATATAGATGAGAGAGGCCCCAGCTGCCCTTTAATTCCCATTACCAATACAGAACTCAAAATAATCTATTAGTGGGGTAAGAAAGAGTCACAAAATCCATGAAAACTTAAAAAATTTCTGCAGGACAAACCAATGCTGTCTCTGAGCTTTTCTTACCATAAATCATATCCTACATGGTTAGCTAGCACAAGATGAATGCTGTGTTTAACCAGGGACTGAAAGATTCCCCCACCAATCAGGAACCAGATCAACAACAAATGAAAACCTGGAAAACTTGTAATGAGCACTTTGCCACAAACTTTGGCCATAGCACTGCTGTTCGATCTCAAGATGCACTTTGAGTCCCAGCAGAGGTCTGAGATGCAAGATCCAGATTCCACTGGGAGCTGAGGAAGAGATCTAACTTACTCTGTCAAAACTAGCATAGTGACCCCCCTGGATCTCTACAAGGAGTCTCTGCAATAATACAGTTGCACTCTAATCAAGCCGGTGACACAGTTTTATGCACATCAGAGTGGTAGATGCAATAACCAAAGAATCTCCGTTGCCTGGGTGGCCCAGGTAGGCACATCCCCAATGAATAATGAAGCACAGTTCCCAAATAATGCAGCACAGCCANTGCCTGGGTGGCCCAGGTAGGCACGTCTCCAATGAATAATGCAGCAGGGGAAGAGAGAAATGGAGTTTTGCAGCCGTAGTTCCCAAACTTTTTGATCAGTCCAGGTCAACCCTCAGAACTTCCTGTCAAAACCCTTATTGCCAAACTTTTAGCTAAAACTACTTAACTGGATGTGACCACAGACTACAGAACTACAAAACAGTCTCTTTCCCACAGAAACTCACCGATGTTGCTTCTTAGTAGGAGTCTCATTCTCTGTCATCTCTGGCATGGTTTCGGAGAAGAGAGCCTAAAGAAAATGTGGAAGGAATTAACAACTCCTGCACTTGTTAGAACTCTTAGCACATGACATTTGTTACATCGTTTTGCCTTCAACCACAAGGACATACTACAACGTATGCACAAGTTCATCACCTTGACGTACAATGGCTGGCCATTAAAAGATGATGTACACTACCTATTGGGGTACTTTAACAACTGCCGCTGTCTATGATGAACCGGTTTCCTTTTCCTCAATTACTTTAAATATAAAAACAACTATATTCCCAACTACTTTAAGGAATCAAAAAGGAAAATTAGAGTGTATGATTGTTTTTTGAATGGGAAGAAGTATAGATGAACTCTTCCATCAACCCTTCCTAACTGAATATGCATTCAATTCCCAGTTCTAAGCAAAACATGAATGCTAAGCAAAATACAAGCTACAATGAAGACATTTAATTAAAGACAGATTTACAACGTTGTTAATGTAGCAAATTACAAAACTCACTTGCTATTGAATTAATGTACACTTAAAATGGTTAAGAATTATTACACCCTCCGTTCTCAAGATACATAAAATTCAGTTAGAAATAAAGTTATGAAATAAAGTTATACATAACAGCCTAACAAATGGCATCTAACTGGTCCTCAGTTTGAACACATCAGTAGCCTGTATTTAGAAAAATAAAATCATTATGAAAAAAAAGGTGAGAAAAAATCAATGATGGTTGAGCATGTATCTGCCAGAGGAACAAATTTTAGAGAGCAAGTAACACAGTAAAGTGTAGATCACAATAGGAAATTAAGAAAAAACAATCTAGTTTTGATAGGGCTGAGGTCTCATTTAGTTTCATGCTTCTGCTCGTTCTCTCACCAACCAACCTGTTATTGCAACTCTTCCCATGGGCCCTCAGGCTCCTCGTGGCTTCACCTCTCCCTGGCTCCTCCTGGAAAGCTCATCAGCTTCTTTTAACAGGCTTCGTATCTTTAGGGTATTTTTTTGTTTGTTTGTTTGTACTGCAAGGAAGTGGGGGTGGTTTTTAATATAACTTTCAACACAGAACAGTAAACCGAGCCTACCATTACTGACGCTAATATCAAAAACAAGAAAAGAAAATCCTTACAAACCAGGAAACCAACCATCTTTAGAGCCCCCAAACCACCGAAGCATACACTTTGGAAAGGGTTCTCTGCACGCGTCTGTGTGCAAAATTAATAGAAATAATCTTTAGTGTGCCAGAGCAGAACTCGGATTCTATTCCCCAGTCTCTGTATTCTAAAGGTTAATTGAATGTAGTAATCATTCAGTAAAGCTTATCTGAGGAGAAACTTGGGAACTGATGCTGTTGACCATTCTCCCCCTTCTTTAAGGACTTTCTCTAGTCCTGTGAAGACATGGGAAATGCTGGCAAACCATGAAGTAAAGCAAACAGGTGATATCCTGTGAATAAGATCCAGCTTGGGGAACTCAAAATGCATAAAGTCTTTAGGAACCTAATCCAACTCCTCCACCTACACAACAGTGTTCACACCTCCAAGACAAATTACAGCATTACACCACTCCACTGGGCATTACATACAGCCTACCTGAAACATGATCACCACAAACTTTCCTAGCCCATCAATGAGAGCACATCACTTTCTATTTATATTTCTCTACAGGCTTTGCTTTTTCCATTCCCAGTGGCCATGTTCTGCATGAACTATGAAAAAAAAGTTAACAGAGTCTGTTACTGTGTGAGAAAGTAGCGGCACAACTTCAGCACTTTCATTCACACTCTTATAAATTACCTTGTGCTACTTCATCTTAAAAAGATATTTCCTCTCCTTTAAATCCATTTAGCTTAATTTGCCAAGAGTTTCACTTTTGTGTATGTGCAGTAAGACTAGGCCAGTTCTCTGGGAGAGTTTAGCAGGTATGCAATTATGATTTCATATCTATCTATCTATCTAGATATATGAAATACATATAAAAGGAAAACCTGGTTCGAGCCAAGGCATCTTTTACACTGCTGGCAACCACAGAGATGTTCACACATACATTGAGAAACTGAGGTCAACACACCTTCTTTCAGTGGGGTTTTCTTCAGTTGTGTCAAAGCAGCCCAGCAAAATTTATATCCATTAAAGCTATCAGCAAAGACACATAAAGCAGAGTAGCAAGTAACACTACGCTCTTGTATAAACGTCATTAAGACCATACCCTGTGTACAGGGTAAAATAGCTACTCAAGGGGGCAAAGGGGTCATTTAATTTAGAAACAGCACTGCACACACTGTGTAGTGGGGTAAGGAGGTTAGAAAAGAGTA